>JAVQJX010080509.1:0-10416 GCA_036025115.1 Ambassis agassizii
CCCCCCCGCCCCCCCCCCCCCCCCCCACCCCCCCCCCCCCCCGCCCCACCCCCCCCCCCCCCCACCACCCCCCCCCCCCACCACCCCCCCCCTCCCCCCCCCCCCCCCACCCCCCCCCCGCCCCCCCCCCCCCCCCCCCCCCCCCCCCCAGCACAGAAAGACACACCCACTATACACACCGGGCGGGAGAACATGTCTTTACATAAATAAAGATATTCTTTACATGTCTTTGTCCTGGAAATCACATGTTTTGGGGCTACTGAAGTGCACTTTTATGTACCTAGTAAAATGCTAATACACACCTCGGCTTTGGATGCAGGAGCTGTGGCTTATCCCTATCTGCCAAATTATTTCACTTAGGTTCAAAGGGGAAGTGATAGTCTACAAATGAGGCTTGTTCTTTGATCAGTGGTGCCAACACACTAATCAGATCAAATGGGACTGCTGACAGCTTCTCAACAGAAGCATCATTACCCCCAAAAAAGTAAGAAAAATCCTCAATAACACCACACTAATCTTTCATTTCAAATTTGTCTGCTACACAGTCCGACTTCTCCCTTAAACAAGGTTTTGGTATTCATCTTCTTATTGTGGTAGCATCTACCTTTTAACATAGTGGGAATGACAGCATACAAATGTTTCCTTTCATGCAGCTCATTTTGGGTTTGACATTAAATGAAGCTGATGCAGATGCTTTCAGAACACAACAGATAATTAGCTGCCCTGTCAACTTCACATTCTGATGCTGCTGGTTCTAAAGAAACAATCAAGCTCTGCAGTCAACCTTTAAGCTCTGAGACAATAGTTTGTTTCGTCTGTCATCCATTTTTTTTTTCACAATCCAGGGGTTTGGAGGATCAGTTATAAGCTGCACCCTAACGTGGAAGTCCAGGACAAGCAATCCTGTAATGTAAACTTAACAGGGGGTGTTATAGAAAAGGTCAAAGTAAGACGTACGCTCCAACATCCTAAATTTCAGAGGAGATATGTGTGGAAAAACTAGAAGAAAATTGAGCTAGCTGTATGGACAAAATATTCTCCATGAAGGTTTCTCTGGGTGCAAGTTATTGAGCAACCATCCATCACTGGGCTTTCATGAATCAGGGCAGTCTCACTCCCGACTCATGCCCCTCGTCTTATTCCAATGCAGGGAGAATCTCCCTTGAATTCAATGCAATCCCTCTGTGGCGATATGTGACAATCAGAGCAAGTATCATATCAAATATGATTACTGTAAATATCCCAATCCTCTCCCTAACCCTGACCTTTACCACAAACCCCCGTGAGGCGAGCAAGCGAGATCCCTCCGCGTTGGAATAAGACGCTGAGGGGCACCTTGCGCATCAGATACTAACGTTTGGTCGGTAAACGTCAGTGTATGACGAGTCGGGATGAGAATGTGTTGCATGAATACATGTTAAAGTCACAAACAGCATCACTAGTCCAGCTAAGGTTACAGCAAGCATTCCAGTTGAGCATGAGGTCTGCAAACAAATGATCCATACATTTAACGTGCATTTGTAACAACAGGAGGCAGAGCTGCAGGAAAACACATAGTAGTGTGTTCCGACTGTGCCAAATTACACTCACAGGTGAGATGATAGAGGCATTTATCACAACTAGTCTTTTCTCTCCTCCTTTTCTTTTCTATCAGCGTCTTTGTGCTCTGTCTTGTGTGCTGAAAATTGATTTTCCAGCCATATAAAAACCTTGTCTGCCTAATGTCATTACACTGCAGACAATCACACAGGCAGGAGAAAGGACTGAGTGAAACATAAAAGTTGTAATTCTGTTGACATCAGACACACGTGAACTTTGACCTGCAGCTAAGCTGAACTTCTGGTGGGCAATCAGCATGCAGCAGCCTCAATTAGGCGCTCAGAGGCAGATGAGGGCCGGCTGGGGAAATACCTCCACCAGACGAGAACCTTCCCCAGTCTGTCAGAGGGCAGCTGCTTTCTTTTACTGCATGTGTTTCTGAAAAATCTTTGCTTTATTTCAAGGCTTAAGCCAAATCTTTAAAAAGAAATCTGATCTTTTTTTTTGTAAAATCTTTCAGGAAAAAAGATCCAAAGTCAATCACTTATTCCAGGTGTGTGGCTTCAGCCTGCAGAGTGAGGCACATATCAGGTGGCTGCACTGAATGAGCTACTTAAGTGCCACTGATTGGATCTAAAGAGTGGAGAGGGTGTTTTTTTTATGCAATGACTGGCAGCTGGGAGCCTCGGTGGTCTGCACCGATGTCCTGGAAGAACCTCGCATTGGCTGTGTGAGGTGAGGCGACTGGAGAAATCAGGTCTGCCACGATGCCCAGGTGATTCAGCATGAAATGTTGAGTCAGCTAAGGTGAGCTTATTGAACACAAGTTGTCAGAAGAGAACTGTGTTGCTAGTTCCACCTTGTCCCTGCTGGTTCCTACATCAACACTCAACTGTAGCTGATGTAATCAGAATCTGGAATTATCTGCCTCAGGCTCCAGTCTGCAGATGATACAACAATACTGCTTACATTTCTGTTTTTCATTGTCTTTTTGCCCTTTTGTTTGTTTTCAAAACAAGCACTGCTACAGGACAATACTAAATATCACAAGAAGAAGAAAATAGTATATCATTAAATCATGCAGAGTGCACACAGGCCTCAACCAGCTGATACATCATTTACAGCCTTAGAAAGTTTCTTGTTCCTTCTGAGGACACAGTAGCATTAAGAAGCAGGCTATTTCTGGGTGAGAGGACCAAGGACAGGCGTCTTATCAGAGAGAAGGGATTTTAAAGGATAGCTGTAAACTGAGGGAGGTATGTGTTGTTTCAATCAAGAAGCAGGAAGATGAGGAGAAAAAATAAACCCATCTTACCCATCAAACCTTTACACATGTTTCCATCTTGCTGAAATCATTTTCACTTCACCGATACTTCACTGGGCTGGTTTTTATAGACAGATTTTACAAACACTGAAGCTTTGATCAGTACATTCATTCAGCTGTTTTTTTTACTTTCTGCTGCTTATATTCTGATGTTTTTTATGTTATTTATCTGAATATATTTCATCTTTGTGTCTTAAGTCAGTATTTTGTCTAGTGAGCATTCTACAGTGTGCATAATGACTATTTTGCACACTTTTGATTAACTTTTGTCACAAGTGAATCAATCTTGGCTTTACAGAACCTTGTTTATGCAAAGTAATTACTTCTACTACAGCAGAACTACATAGAATTGAGTTTTTATTTACATAAAAACAATGTTCAAAGGAGGACAAATACACTCAGATTATGCCAGAGCATCAGAATAGCAGGTCTCTACAAATCTGATGTCACTTGCTGCTTTTACCTCCAATATTTTGTTTTTAAAACATATTTAAAACAATATTAATAATATAAAAGATTCTTCCTATATGACACTCTCACTCTTTCCCTTCCCTTTATTATCTCACCCCTCATTCACCCCTCCGCTCCCCATTCCAAACCAGTTTTCTCTGTTCCTGCTTACCGAGCCATGAGCACATATTTACATCGGATTCAATGTTTGGCTAAACAGCAGGGAAGGCTTCCAAAAAATGTATAATGTTTAAACATTTTGGCTGGTTCTAAATTCCTCTGTGGGAATCCCTAATTGCAAACAATAGCTGTCTGGATTCTGGCGTTCTGTCCCAGCAGGCAAAAACAAGTGCATTATTATGTGGATTGGCCTCCAGAGGCCATGGGTGCTGTTCTAACTGCTATTAAATGCTGCTTATCAGTGACAAATACGGGATGAAATGTGTCGGAACAGGAGACTGGGTCATGGCAAATTCTCCTGCTGGCTGGGACCATGAGATGGAGAAAAAAAATAAAGATGATTAATTTTGAAGGCTATGGAGTAAAATGAAGTTATGAAAGCAGGTGGTTCACTCAACTGGAAAAATCTGACAAAGGAAACAAATCAGTGCATCAGTGTGAGCGACCTGGGTGACATTTTCTTTTCTTTTCTGAGAATGAGCACAATGTTTTCCCACTTGCATTGCGAGGAATTTTTACCTTATTAAGTTGATTTTTTTTATATTAAAAGTATATTTCAAAGCTTGTATCAAAAACCCCAAAGAGCTTTGTCACATCTGCAGCCATCTAAAATCCCTGGAAATACATTTTTTTGTCTTTGCTCAGGAAAAAAAATAAACTGGTGGCAGCTCAGCAGCTGTATATAATCTTTTAAAATAAACTTTTAAAATCTGCAGACTCCAAGTTCAATAAATGAAGCATCATCTACACCCTTTTATATTTCAAATCTACAATTACACACCTTTGTGCTGGTCAATCAACTTCTGACATGGTGCTTTAGTTCTTTAGTCTCAGAGAAGGGTCCCACCTCTGAACTGCTGCTCTGTGATTTGCCCCTTTAAGTGAGCTGTGTTTTTCCTCTAAAGCTTATTTTCTTTGCTTTGCTCCGAGGCGGCAGCGGCGGCTCTGGTGGTGGCTGAGCTTGTGAACGGCGGGTTTCTGTTTCTGAGCTGGCAGGTCAGACTGGAGTTTTCTTCCAATTAAGTTCTGTTACGTTTGCCTCACCTCTGAACACATAAAATAAGTGCAGGAGAGAAGCAGTGAGGAGTTTATGTAAGCCAATCTGCTTTGAATGAGCTGGCTGTCAAAGAGGCTTGAGAGAGCATTTAAGTGTTTGTGACGGTTCCAACAACTTCAGCTGGTTGCTGCTTTCATTACTTGCAGTGTGATGAGCATTGTAAGTGACAGACGGTCTGGTGTGACAGAATAACGCTGGCCTTATTCCTTTTTTATTTGCCTGATGGTGACTGGTGGCAAGAGCTGCTAAAATGACTCATTTTATGTAACTAAAGTTATACAAAAAAAAAAAAAAATTGATCAGACTGTCAAAGTTTGGGTGCAGCAGTGAAGTCAATAATGGTGCAATAAAGGCTAGGGCTTTTGTTGTGACTCTGTTTCTGCTGCGGTCGTTTCTACCTACTTAAAGTTACTTTAGGTGCTTATGAGCAAAGTTAAGTATCTTGCACAGGGACACATCGGCATGCAGCCAGGGCTAGGGTTAGGGTCCACAAATGGAGCAGAGTTAGGTGTGTGGTTGATTTGTGTGTATGTTTGCTCAATCAGACATCTTCCATACCCACTATACCGCGAAGTGCAAGATCAGGGGGGGGCTGGAGCCTATGCCAGCTTCTTTGGGTGAGAGGCAGGGTACAACCTGGACAGTTCGCCAGTCCATCACAACCTTAAAATGTGGGAGGACGCCGGAGGAAACCCACACAGGCACAGGTAGAATGTATAAACTCCACCCAGAGAGGCCCCAGCTGGAATCGAACCAAGAACCTTCTTGCTGCCGCCCATCAGATAATAAAGTACAATCAAATGTGGTCAGGTCATATTATCAGGACATTCTTAGCTACTTCAATTGATGCAGGCACAGTGTTTATTATTTTGTTTACACATGAAGCTTATTAAACTTATTCTGCATCTGTTATTATTGGTAAAAATGGCATGTGTGTGACACTCTCAACTCCTGACAATCGGACAGCAACAAAGAGCCACAAATACATCCTAAAAGAACAGGATTTTTCTCAAAAATAGATGAAAAGCAAAAAATAATCAAAAAGAAAAACTCCACCTGGGGCAGATTAAATCCAGAAGCTATCATAATTATCAGCAGTGCACAACTGTAATCATTCAGTCACACATGCACAGGCTCCTCCTGCACACACACTGATTTATACATCAATCAGAACCCCTTCATTGTCTCTCTTTGGGCTTTATGCAGCATCAACCTTCCTCTTTAATCATTCATGCTATTTTTTTTTTTTCAATTGCTGTGACTCTTCATCAGCACAGTATTATCATAAAACACATCACAAGCCAGACTGATTTTTTTTATATGAAAGATTTACGTATAAAATCACCTGCTTCTCATAAATCTCCCTTCCTATGCGACATGAATTCTAAAAGCAATGTGCTGGCAGTCATTACACATCCATAGATCAGACAGACGTTTAATCAATTGACAGATGAATGACAAGAGCCGGACTGCTGAAACATGATGAACGTGCTTCTTGGTGACACCATCCTTGACTCATGTTTTCAAACCAAGCAGAATAAATGAATTTAAACCAATAAATCGTGTGTAAATGTCCATTCATTTACACAATGTGTCACTAAGCATTTCTAGATGTTCTGATCTTTCATAGTTTTGATAATCAATAATCACATCATAAAAAAAAAATTGCTGAACAAAGTTATTTTATCTTTTTTACTGTAAATCCTAAAGCTGCTACTTATAAAATAGTTACGATTGTTGCTACGTTTCCATTGCCTGATTGCAGACATCCGATTGCCTGAACCTTTAACTCAGATATATGCCTGCCGCTGTGTCCACTGATATGAATTCTTTTAAGATGGGAGTATGTGTCATGAGCAGCTAAAAGTGAAGCTAAAAAGCATCATCATCAGCATCATCTGATCATCTGGAGGAAACTGGAACTTGGAAATAAATCCAACAACATCGCAGTATCATTCACTTTTTCACACTTACTTATGGGCTTCAATTACATGGACACAACAAAACTGCAACATTAAAACATAACTGCAATGTGAACTTTGACAACAGTGTTTGTTGTATAAACAAAGAACCAAAAGTTATTTTCTACTATCAGAAGAGGTCAGTTTGAAGCACTCTGTCTCAGCATCTCGTTGTTGCTAAATAGTATTTCCTCACAGTCTTCCTTTTAACATTTCACAGCATGGCATTCCCTGACATGAGGGATGTCAACATTCAAGCTGAGATGTTACAGAGTATATTTATAAATGAATATCTGAATCCTGAGGAAAATGTCTACTTTTAACAATCAACCTGATTATTTGGGTCAAGTCTGAATAAAAGTCCATATACTTGTAGAAATGTAATGGAGTTTTAATCTTCTCCTGGGTCTCCTGTGTGCAATCAACATACAATGCTCTGAATAGCTGAGCCCGTTTTTAGGCAGTAAAAATCCATGTGGACTCATGAGATGACTATCTGAACGTAATGTGATGACCCTGTCTTCCTTAATGGGACAGTTAATGATGTGTGACCAATAGCGTAGGTAGGGAAGGACAATAAGTGTCCACTAACCATTCTGACATTAAATATACACCAGAGAGGGTTCAGAATAGAAGAAAAGTCCTGCACAGCCGTGTGCTTGATAAAGAGTCATGAAGGTCTGGGATACGCAGTTAGTGTGCTTGTGTAAGGAAACACATCACAACTGTGTCCTTTCCACTGAAACACTGCTGCATTTTTCATCAGTGCATTAAAGTTCATGTGGCCCAGATAAACGAAGGAGAGCGTGCTAAATGAAGTCAGGGAGAGGGTCGTCTTTGTCATTTCTCCTCTCCGGTGATCAGTCTGTGGACTGTCCTTGCTTGACCAGACAAGAATCAAACACAGACAAACATACACTATGCACAAGCTTTCTTTGAGGTACAGGAATTCAACTTTATTGGCCTCCTAAAGTTTCTAAAGCCTCTCATCTGTGCACTACACTGAGCGAAGGATCAAGAAGACGAAGACTGCAGGTAGAAAATTAGTCTCTGGGGGAACCATGAATTCATTTGTTATGTATTTTCCAAAAAAAAAAAAATCAAGCACTAGAAGATATCAATAATTGATGAACAGACTCTTTAAAACAATTTAAAGTTCGTGAAAGATTCTGATCTTAACACAAACACAGCGAGCAACCAGTTTAACACATCAATGTGTTTTTCTTGAGACGACTATTAGTTGTAAATGCAATACTGGCACGGTTCTGGTGGGTATTATTTGCATTTTGAGGCAGTCAATGTGACCAATTCTACCTATTAGCTCTCAGCTACAAGATGAAGGACATTGTGCAGGAGTTCTCCCTGAACAGTGGCTTAAAACAGTAACAGATTTGCCAAGTTTTCTGGTGATGATTGGATACCTGACATGCTCACATGGGTGGCAGCTGTCTGATTCTGACACCTTCATCTTTGCACAAGAAACATTTTTGTCTTTGTCCTCATTTGGGCATTTCTTAGCCACACAAATAATAATCCATTTATATGGATTCAGCTCTTTTGAAAATGACCTGCATGACTGAAAAACTTCATCGACATATGTGGGGCTATTGTTCAATTTGTGGCCCTAGTAATATCAAGTATAGTGACAATTCAGAAAGATAGCAAGATTCCAAGCTAGGAAAGAAAAATTAAAAGATATTTCTATCTTTCAGAATTCACTCCTGCTGCACTAATTTGAAGGATCCTAACCTTCCTCCACGCTAAGAGGAAAGAATAGGCTAATGAAAACAAATCTCATAATTGTAGAGAGAGACTTTATTGCATACACATTGGACTAAATTACACATTTTGATGCGTGTCTCAGAGGCAGTGTTTCAGTATCTAACATGCTATTAAATCCTTATCACACGCTCCTGCTGGATCTAATCTTATCCAATTAATTGAGGTCTAATTAACCTGAATTCTCCTCTCAGCTGTAAATGTGTTTATTATACTGTTTGTGTCAATTACATGTAATTGTAGCACCATGTGTGTCTCATGAAGATAAACCCTGTGTTCTCCAAATGTCGGTCACTGAAAAGTAAAGTTCCATAACAGCCTTCTGTGAGTTCAGAATGTGGGTGAAGACAAATGTTTAACTGAGTCACATTTCTGAATTCAGAAGTGAAGGAAACAGGCAGCAGCTCTCACTAATTACTCAAATTAGTAAAACACTGCGAGTGTTAATGCGGAATAAGAGGCTGTGTGAGTCACTGGAGGCTCATTGTCTTTGTGACAATCTCCCTGAAGGCGTGATTTTGGCAGCCTCCCTCCCCACACTTCCCCAAAGTCAAGGAAACAGTCATCAAGCCACTCATTATGACCTCATGTTCATTCAATCACGTCCATCAGTTCCTCAGGTATTGTGCATCCACCAAATGTGACACCAAATGTGACATCTGGAAATGGGTCCCACCAGACCCCATGGAGTCTAAACATGTTAGACAAGGAATCACTACTGAGGTGAGGCGCAACATGACGAACAGGACAATTCAGGAACATCTCGATTGTTTTTCTTTTTTTCAAAGTTGAATGAAACTGCAAACTGCAATCCAAATTTAAAACATTATAGTTTTTAGAGTGAGTTCTTTAATTTTATTTAAAATTAAAAGCAGAATAAACACTTAACCACTGAAAGTATTACTGCTTAAATGTTGCCCAGAGGAACTCTCAAGACTCTCATCCAGGTCATATTATGTCCAAGAGTTTAATCAAAAATCATGCTGTGAGACCAACTTACTGACTATAAGCTGTTCAGTATGAAAAAAAAAGTACCAATAATTGTATAGATTCTTTTGAGGTGCCCGGAAAAGCATCAATGCAGGGCTACTGGTTAAACAATAGGGGAATAAAAAATATACAAGCCTTAATATCAACCCACATGATGTTATAAAAAATATCTCCCATCTGCTTTGTACAAAGTTAACAAATATTTGACAGCCTTACTTTCAGTAGCCCAAGCCTTTGCACAGTACTGTACACAAATGTGGCTCAAAAATACAGAATTAAACGTGGAGACTGTGTGTGTGTGTGTGTGTGTGTGTGTGTGTGTGTGTTTGTGTGTGTGTGTGTGTGTGTGTGTGTGTGTGTGTGTGTGTGTGTGTGTGTGTGTGTGTGTGTGTGTGTGTACATTAGTGGGAGAGGATGGCAGTCCTTTTTCTGATGCCATATTAGTCAGTATTACTCACCCACAGTGACACAAATACAGTCTCATTGTTTCATTACGATTAGTTAAATGTAAATTTTTCAGCATGAATCTGATCCACAGCAGAACAAAGTTCAAAATAAGAAATCTGCACTCTGACAGACAGTTCATTTTTTTTTTAATGACGCTCAAGCGTCTTCCACTGCCTGGTAAAAAATTCAAGCTACAGACAGTCAAACACCAATTTGGGTTGCCAGCAGTGTCCGAATTACATAGTGACTTTCGGGGGAGCTCTAATTTCCGGCGCCATCTCTACTAAATATGTCACATGTATGCACACAGAGAAGAGTGCGGCAGTGCGGTTAATTTACACCAAACAACACAGGCTATTCGTCACTCTCACATCACCTCACTTTATAACGTATATTCATATGTTTACTGTCATGCTTAAAATCACCAAAAGCAGGCAGACAGCTGTCTGTCAGTGCAGCCTGCACGCAAAAACCAAACGCGTTTATCCCGAATGACACGAAAGACAGAGAGTCAAAGAGCTCCAAAGAATGTGCGTTCAGGTCCGTTCAGGTCCACAGAGAGGAGCGAGGAGAGGCTTTGCTCACGAAACTTGTTGTTAGTACAGTTTAGGAGTTAAAACCCCCTCTCTCACTCAGCTGAGGTGGGCAGCTGTGTCAGACTTGTGTTTTAAAGTTTATAAGCGGTTTAC
>JAVQJX010080513.1:0-12884 GCA_036025115.1 Ambassis agassizii
GCTGTCAAAACCTCCAAAATGAAAAGCATACCGACTTTGTATTTCTGCTCTTTCAGCACTGACAAGTTACAACCATTCTGTTGTTTGATGAACTGTTAGGGGAAGTATGACTTTTGTGCATGTTAGACGGGTCAAAGCCCATATTTTAAAATCATTTTTCTGATGTTGTTGGAATCTGCCCAGTCTTACAGATAAATGTGTAACAGCGATGTTGGTCTGGAGGAGCAAACGGTGTTGTTTCATAATAAAAGAAGAAATGTATATTGTTTTTCAGGGGGCTATTGTTGAAACGTTTACAGTGGTAGCCAATAATGGACATTTTTAGAGACCATTTTTAATTCTAATTATGCTTTTTTTTACTTTTTATAAATCTAGCCAAATAGTTTTAATGCGTGAACTGCAAGTGAAAACAAAAGGGGTCATGACAAGCTTATGTAAAAGGAGTCCATGGGACAAGATAGTTTCTGAGCTGTGAAACAACAAAGCTGTTACGCTGATGGACTTAGAATGAAGATTGTGCATGCCTCCACTTATTCTGCTTGTCTGAAGGACACCTGCCAATGCTAAAGATTTGAGGAGCAGCCCCGTTTACTCCTGTCTTTATTTACAAAGTCAACACAACACAGTGAGAATGAGCTTCCTGTGCTGCTCTACCTGTCGTTCTCACGTTTTACATACATTCGAACAGATGGAACTCAGATCCTGGTGACAAACCCCTGACGACTGAAAGATTGCAATGCTCTTCATAGTTCTTACAGAGCCATACCTGTGTATAGGAGGCCCGCAAATGTGCATTGAATCAGAGAGTGCTGAAAGGCCCTTACAGCACCAGCCCAGAACAAAAGCTCTCTGCATTTTCTCAGCACATAGGTTTACATTGGTTTTCTTCAACTGATAAACCTATCAGCACTGTACTGGAAAATTTTCTCATTCTCACAACAGTACAACTCCATTTATGCTAAGCTGGCTTCAGGATATTTTCATTACTGCTCTTGGCTCTACAACGCTCAGTGCATTGTTGTAACACAATCACCTGCACTTATGCCAGTTCCTGCTGGGAAAATGACTGTACTGTCCCAAAGGCACAAACCAGTACTGTAACATTAACAGCCACATCACGATTGTCAGCTTTGAGGGATTATAGCAATCTGTAATGTTGCCTGCGCTCTTACACAAATGAGAATGGATGGGGCTGGCAGGAAACATGCAAATGTTATTGTCCACAATCTGAGCCCAGGCATTCTCATTCGCTCTGCTTGAGTTTCACATTGATATGTTGGTTTTTCATTCGAGGTTATCTGCTGTATGTAATGAGGTTTGAAAAGCAGAGCAGGTTTAATGTTCATATAAAATACATACCATCTCTTTCTCCATTAGAAATGAGAAGCCATCATTTGCACTTTAGTGTTGACAACAAGGAGAAAGTCGACTGAAATAAAACACAGTTCTTCAACAAAGTCAGCCTCCATGTTGGAAAGCTTTTGTGTCTTGTTAACATCATTTGTCTTTAGTCAAGTCCTTGAGGCCCTCTGGGTGACAAATGGAGGTAATAAATCATTTTGTCTCACTTATAGCATGGATGTAATCTCAGATAAATGCCTCAGATAAATAGTTTAAAATGACTTCATCTACCTACCTTTGATTTCCTCTCTTTCTGTGTCACGCACATAAGTGCCTCACCCAGGCTGAGAAAGCCTCAATCGGAGACACTTCCATCCTCCCAGGAGACGCCGCTGACAACAACACAGCCGGTCCCTGAATACTGCAGAGGTGTGTGAGCAAAGAGCAAACTGCTGTAATGTTTGTGTGTGTCTGCATTCATGGTGGCCTGTTAAATCTCAAATAAAGGATATTGCTTTTTTACTTTAAAGTCCCAAATCAAGCCTCTTCCTAAATTTACTGAATATCATAATAATCACTTCAGATTATTTATTATGATCAACAGACTGTTGCCCACACATTTTTTTTGGCTTCTCTGAAACTGTTAATCCTCATATCCACCCTTGATTATTATTACCTCAGAACACCTGTAAGTGCACTGAAGGCTTCTTTCAAGTAGTTTCACTGTCCCACTGCATCTCATCTCAGACTCCAACCTTTGAAATCTCAGACTTTCTCAAAGACGCTGCACTTTTTTGCTCCCTAATTAGTGTCAACACAGAAACTTCCACCCTGTCTCCTATCCTTCCATACATTTTTTTAAAGTTCTCTTCGGCTTGTTGAATGGTTGAATCTGTACACTTTGAAATGTCACCCAACAGTAATGAAAGAGGTAGAGGTCTGTAGAGGTGCTTTGCCGAAGAGCCTATGTCTACTGACATCAATCGAAGTGGAGGCAGTCACCTTAAATTACAGCTCAGGGCTTTCAGCCTCTCTATCTGTGCAGATTTTCTTTTTGCGACATGCTGTGATACAAAGAACTGCAGTACATTTTGATCTGATTGCATGCAGCAGATTTTAAGTTGATTTCACTCACATTCAAAAACAAAATCCCACTCTGCTGTAAAACCAAAGCTACATCCAATATCATGCATGAGAACCTGTTATGATTGTCCTATGATTAGATTAAGATTTTGGATTACTCTTTATCCATGCACATGTTTGACCATTGAAATATTTTAAAGGATTTTGACTTTTTTTGGGTGTAAATGTCTGGACAACTGAGACACCCCTTAGCACCCCCTCTTCCACATAGTCACATAGCCCTACACTCTGGTTTGCACCGCTGATCATGTAATGCTGCAGGGCCGTATGGACACACACATGGCTGTCCCTGAACATACCTCCTTCACTTACCTCATATAATATTGTTTTTGCATTGATTGTACCTGACATTATTTTTGGTGTGAACATGTTAGCTAACAGTTAACATTTAGATATTGTATATACTGCTAGTGTCATGCCAACTGCCAGTGGATGAGAAATGAGCTTGATTGTGTTTCCCAGCCTCTCCTGACCTGTAATTAACAGATTTCACACAGATCTCTGTGACCACTGCCTAGCCAGCTAATATGGTATATTACTACATGACCTCCAACAAGCCTCTCAGAGTCTTCCCTTTGACATGAACTAATCACCCTCATAGATCATCGGTCTGTATCTGGAAGAGCAGGAGATCCACCTTCATGTTAGTGTCAGGCTTGGCTGGCGGGTGTTCCACTCCTGCAGCTGTTCATGCATCAATCAAACATGGATATCTGAAGAAGCTTTCTTGTGGACATTTCACTTGAGTTTATATGCCTTTATCTTTGATTGTGTTGATTTTACCTACCCTTTATGACAGTGGAGAAGAACAGTTTTAAACATTTTGTAAATATTCCTAAGTTTTGATACCATCATTTGAACCTCCCCTATACTATACAATGACAGTCTAAGAGCTTGTTTTGTGTTACACAGCGTTCTTCTGAAATCTTAGAAGGTGTTAGTTCTGCTGTTGTGTGTGTGGCCTGTGCCATTATGTGTCCTTGGCATATCAAATGGTTCAACAATGGCATGCTATCCCTCTGGCCTCGACTTTCATTTAAATATCGTCTCTCAGGCGGTACAAGAGGAGACCTGCTCTGACCGTAAATGCCTATAGCATCTGAAATTACACAGCAATTTATATGTCACCTGTAATCATTCTGCATCCACTGCACACCCATTGACAGCCAATAATTATCAGTACTTTTTGTCTGTGCTTTAGAAATCTACCTGGAATCTCTCAGTGTTCAGTTACAATACAAGCTTTGATATCAGAGACAGTGCTGATAAAGGCAGCCAGCATTACAGTTTAATACTGATGGGGTTTCAGAGCATCTTGCTGAGAAAGTGAAAAATGAAGGTATGCAGTTTGCTCTGAAATGCTGTGTCTGTATCTGGCATATGTATTACATAATCTTACAGTACAACAGGGACATCATGAACACTGCTGTGGTGGTCTCATATGAGAGTGAAAAAAGCTAAATACACTTAACCTTACTGCGAATCAAACCTGGTTCTCCTGGTTGAATGTTTGGTGTGTGCGAGAGTTCCATGGCCTCAGATCTGTAATGCATCACACACATGCAGGAAATGAGTGCTGGAGGTGCCAGCATCCTAACAATATCTATGAAAAGATATCTCACTGGGAGACATTTAGTTTAATTGGCTATTAATAAATTCTTCCTTTCCCTTCTGCATCATGAAAAATGCTGTAGGCAGGTCCTGAAAGCCTCATAATCAAGGTCATATTATCACCACAACCAAATTTCTGGTTTTGAGTGTTGAAGAGTGATTTTTCCCCCAAATTGTTATAAAAGCTACCAGTTGAATAAAATTATAAAAAGTACACTGTAAGGCTAACAGTTAAGTTCATATTGCGGCTTTTATTTCAGCACAGAGCACATCCAGTGGAAACTGTTCAGTGTGGTCTGTGGCTTGTGCTGAGTAACAAGGGTATTGTTTTGGGAAAGACTATAATATACTTTAAAAACCACAAATGAAATTGTATTTATGTCTATAATATTGTGGTGGGAGCAATTTTCCCAAAACCTAAATACTTAGATAAAACATAAAAAATACAGGGTTAGATTTCATGATAAGTGGGATATTATGTATTTTTGTGATTTGAATGAGCCATATGTTTATTGTGTGTTGTCATACAAAATGACCTTATTCATTTTGTCTCCCTGCTTTGACCTGAGAGAAATGTTTGACTATGAGAAATGTTTCAACAAAGAAAAGATAATTGGATAAATCAGCCTGTGTAGCTCAGCTGCAGTGGATAATCCTCAGGCCTGTAACATTACTTTCTGTCATGGGATTCATTTCAGCTGACGCAATAGCTTAATACACACAAAATCAGCACACAGGAATTATAAGCAATTTGCCATATCTCACTGTCACTGTCCTCCTGCTCAGTAGACTGTCAAAGAAGTTTTCATGTCCCTTGAATGAACTTTGAGGCACGTCGGACATATTAACCACCCAAACTAAAAGAAAAGAAACAAAAGACACATCATTGTTATTCTCCTGTTGAATTTGTATCTTTTCTTCAGTAAAGATTTGTACATTTTCCGTATTGCTTTTTTAAATTTGCATGTTTTTTTTATCTTCCAGTCAATCTAAAAACACTTACGCTTAACATTTCTGATTTCTCTGTAGACTACCAGCTTAAGCTGCAGTGTACTTCAAATCACCACATCTGTCCAATCTCTGCTCAACATCTGACATCATGCAGCTGTTGCCAAGGGAAGCCCTCCCTGCATTGTACCACAATCACAGTTTACACATGCTAACATCATAACCAGTCCTCCTGAGTATGCTGAGCACACGCAAGCATGCTTTCTTCCCATCATGGAGTGAAGTGTACATGGACATGGAAGCCCATAAACTGTCATATACCATCTGTGGCCCTTTTATTTGATCTATTACATAAATTAGATGAAATTATGGATTTATTAGCTTTATGAGTCTGTATGTCTGAGTGTCACACTCAATGTAAGCTCAATTTAATGTCCCAAATGCAGCACTAACAGCAGTCAATGAGACACCTTGTATGTTGTGTGTTATAATTGTTTGTGTACACAACCTAGCTGCAACCATTTTTTTTCAATATTCAAAGGACTGTTGACCCAAAAATATTCATTCATCATTCATTTATCCTGCATAATTTAAAGGTAAATCAGTGTCATTCAGTTGTATTAGTGATATTTCAGAAATGTCTACAACAAGTTCTAAAACAAATACACAAATCTAAATGGATTCATACAGTAGAAAAAAATATTTTAGTGCGCTCCGTCCCTTTAAACCACTTATCTAGGGCTATAATGTCCGCTTCCATGTCAGAAAATCAATCTATGGCAGTTTGATGGAGCACCTGGACTCCACAACTCTTCTCAGGTCACTGCGTTAAACACAGCCCTTCTCATCTGGACCACATCTGGACCTCATCAGATCTCTAGGCCAGCAGAGGGGGAGGTGTGAAAGAGCCTCACACAGAGCTCAAGGGTGCTCTGCAGAGGAAATTAAGGAAACAAAGGTGTGACACCTGGGTGAGCCAGCCTCACCTGAGGTCTCACTCCATTTTTGATTTAAGTTTATCCAGATGTGCATCCTAAAAATAAGAGCAGTATGCACGTTGTTGCATAGAGAAGGCCCTTTGAGTTACAGATTTATGGGAGGAGATGGGGCTGACTTTATTTCAGGTCTGCTCTTCTTTGTATTTAATGAACTGTGACTCCAAAAGACTGATTCAGAGCAGCCCCGATCATTTGGCATCAATAAATATACATGTTGACAAATTCCACAGCTTTTTTGAGTTAGTTTCAGGTCATATAATACTCCCTGTTTTTCAGAGTGAGAGCCCGGTCTTCAAGGAAGGTAGACCAGTGCAGGATGGAGGGAGGGCACCTTGGTTACTGAGTATACTTAATACAGAGGACAGCTATTTTCCTCTTTCATGTAGTGATATCATCCACGACATATTGCAAATGGTCTTCGGATCCGGTGTCTTCTAATCCTAAAATTACATCTTGAAACCATGATCACAGACTGCTGGTACATTACCTTACAAAGATGTCCCATAAACGCTACCATTCAGTCAGTTGTGGGGTTAGGCTGTGTGATGAGTTATGTTACTGGTGAGTTGGGTCTTGATTTAGTCAGACCTTATCAAATAAAAGCTTTAATTTCACTCTGTCTCTTCCATTCAGACAGGAAGCTGTTTTATTTGAAAGAAAGGCACTCAGCTTCCTGCAGAATTTAACAAACTTTTCTCCTCCCAGCGGGACTCTTGTCTGCCACTTGGCGCTGTCCAACCTGTTCCCGGTTAGAGCGTTGACAGTATATTTGACACAAGTCTTGCTCCTACTTCCTCACAGCCATAACAGACCTGAGGGCAGAGCAGGAGGCAGCAGTAGATTTTGAAGGTTAACTCTGCTAATGAAGCCAGGCTGGTCAGCAGGACAGAAGTTTTTTTTGTGGCAAAATCATCTATATGCTGCTCTGTAGGAGAGCTGGACTAAGAGGGTCCTCACGCTTGTTACCAAGGTCTGTAGGCAGTACTGTCAACAAGCACAGAGTGAAACCATTGTTAATGAGAAATGATCTCTTCAGTTCCCTGAGATTTAAGATGTTTACACACAAAAAGACTCAAAGCAGATCAAGCTACTTAATCCCTCTGCTTAAATTGTGCCATTTGGAGTAAGTACCTTAAACGTATCGTCTTCATCCACATAGTTTTAGTGTCCAGTTGTCTATAACTTGATTGAGCTTGTGGTGACTGATCCAATGTCTGAGAGGGGGGTAGGGGTGTGGAGGGACTAAGTAGCAGTGTGCCATAACTGGAGTCAAGGCCAATGTTTCAGGGCTTCCGGTGCGGCCAGTAGACATCCGAATAACAGCTAACAGATACCCAGGCTGACTCCGTGTGTTGGCTGTTGTAGACAGTCCGACCAGTAACTTGAGATGTAAGACTGGAAACCAATTTAAGGTGGAGCTGAGTGACAGCATCTGCAGCTGAATGGTTCAAGCTCAGTACACAGTTTGTGCATGTACACGTTTTTTAAAAACGTTTATTTGATGTGATGTGATTGTATGCAAAGCATCCTGATCCATGTAGTGTATGACCTACCAGTATTGCAGTGTTCTACAATTACTCTCTTCATGGACGGTTTCTCCGTTTATCATCTTGCTCCGCCCATTATCATGTGCTGCTTGTTATGTTGGATGCTGGTAATAAATGTCCATGGTTTCTTGCATAGACTTGAGTGCATGTGCTGTAGAGAGAAAAAAAAAGTGACAGAATGTGAGGGATGCATGAACTGGAGTCAGGAGGTCATAGCAGGAGTGTTCTTACTCCCAAAACCCGGCCTCAATGAGGTACCGCTAATGTTGTGTGAGTGGAAGTTTATTGTGATGAGGTGTTACAGGATGAGAGTTAACGCTGATTCAGCAACAAAATTAAGAACCAACTGATAGGATGTTTTTTATGCTTAGCAACAGTACAAAGTTACCGTGTATCTGTCCAGTGCAGCTCTGTCACATATGTACAAATGTACTTAAATGGCATTACAGAAAGATGTCATTAGTGATTCTTTGTCATCGACAGATCTTTTATTGGACAGATGGTGATGAAGTGTCTGTCCTGACTCTGGACCCTTCCTTCAGCTTGGATAACATTCACTTCACATCTCTTCACGTCTCTCTCCTGTTTTGATTTCCCTCATTACAAACTGTCATTATGTTCTAGTGCATGTGTGTGACTGATTTGTCTCATCCGGACATGTGAAGGCTGATGAAGAGCTGGAGTCATGCATACACAGCTGTTTATTTTTTTCCTTTATGAGAAATGTACTGTACATTCTATGTTTGACTGGTGTGTGTATTATCTAATACTTTAAATGCAATGTCTGAACATCTTGTGCATGTGGAGGCGTGTTTGTCTGAGTGACAGCGAGAACATTGATGACAGAACATAGAGGAATGTAGCCTGCTGTTGGTGGTCTCAGGACTGTTACCAGTTTACATGCAGCACTGCTAAAAAAGACCCAACAAGAGATTGCATCTCTTGCCAGTTTATTCGACATAAAAAGTGCAATACGTTTTGTGATTTACAAGCCCATTCTCAGATCTATTTCAAACAATTGGATTACAGTCTGTTTTGGAGCTAACCCTGCATAATTTATGCCCCAAACGCAAACTTCTGTCACACTGCTTTTACACCCATGACAAAAGATGAAAAAGACTTTCTGAGGATTTAACCTTAGTTTATGTCACTGATATAGAAGATGGGGGTTGGACTGGGGCATGAAATGGAATCTAATCCAGTGTGAAATGGGTCTTGAGGCCAATCCCTTGGACCTGTCCAACAGGAAAACATATCACTGATGTCATCAGGATCTCAGGAAGAGAAACCTGACATGTTGTTCGCTCAAGTGGCTGTTGACAGCACTTAAATTTATTGTCCCCTCATTATTTTTGTTCCATGATGAGGTATAAACAGTCTCAATAAGGGACTCAGAATAACAGCCGCAGCTCTCATAAATAATGCAACTGCGTGAGTAAGAGACTCCACAGGCTACAAACCCAAAGTGAGCTTCCAAAGAGACCTCACAGAATGAGCTTGGGGAGGTTAAAAGGCCTGTCAACAACATAAACAACATCCTGAACAGAGAAGGAGAGGCCCTCTGGTGTTTTAATCCAGCTTTTTTTCTCTTTCTGTGCAGCTTTCACAGAAATATGTGGTCCTTTTCCATCTCCCTGCATACTGAAACAAAAGGAACTGTCTCCTGTTGCCAAATTCTTTTTCTAGTCCTAATCCTCATTTGAAGTGACTCTCCAAAGAGCTTAAGGCATCTGAGAGGTCACAGGCAGGATTGTTCAAGCTGACCCAGGAACCAGAGACCCCTATAGTCATGTGTTTTGAAATTAAAGTTGCAAATGAGGAGAGCCACTCGAGATACTTTTTACATTTTGAGAGTTTATTTACATTTTGTGTTTTTGATTGCCTTCTAAAAGTTTGATTCACTCTTTTTCCACATTTCAAACTGCATTTAACTGATCTATTTAAATTTTAAACACAGACTTCATGTACTGTCCACAATATTAATCTAAGACCTTTTTTTGTGTTAGAGACTGGCATGCTCTGCTGATGTGTTGCACATCTGGATTCAGTCCAGCCATTTATTGCTGCTCTGTTTCCACTTCATACTTAATCTTTCCTCCACAGTCTATCTCACCACACTAACAATGTTCAGTCAGCTATGTACATTAGCTTGATCTTCACAGTGCAATATGAAATCGATCACTACTTTTCTGTGTTATGATAAATTCATGGGAGGCCCTTGGACTTCTTCCAAAGGCTGTCGGTTCATCAGGTTTGTAATGTTGCAAGAGTAGAGAGCTCATATCCTCCTCAATAAAAATTAATAATTGATGCCAGCAGCACTCACTCAGGACTCATGAAACTGCCAACCTCAAGTTGTTTATTGGTGCAATGACACTTTTTTAATTGTGTTGGTTAATTCAGATTCTTGTTTCAACACATGGTTCCATATATTCAACAGATTTCATAATTGACAACATTAACATTTTAAGATGCAGAATTGACTAAGTCCATTGGTACTAATGGTGAAATCACATGACAGTCACAGTAATTTGGACCAATCAGCAGCTTATGTTGAACTTTTGGCAGCTGTGGGCTTGTTTTAGGTGTGAAAGCAATTTAATTGGTAAAGTTAATTAGTGATAGACAGATGGCTCATTCAATCATCTGCCAAATATTCTGAAGCAAACTCTGTTTTTAGCTTTGCTTTTAGTTCCACATTACCCATGATGCAATCTGGCAAATGCACATTGGATTTTTAAGCAAAAAGTAGTTGGAATGGCCCTTTAATGTGTCTCAGATGCGAGGCCACATACAACTTTTTGTGACTGTGTGTGGCTTGTCAAACTTAATATCTTTTGACTCACAGTCAGATTGGGAGAGGGCTAAACAGCTTTCACAGATCAGGAGGGAGGTTCCCTCTTCACAGCAGTGAAAGGGAGCTCCCTGGTCCCTCAGTGTCCCTTTATTTGTGGCGGACTGTCCCCTGAGACGCTCATTAACAGCACAGTGATGACTGAGGCTGAGTGTGAGCTGTGTGGTAAAGGTCCACTGGGGGCCTCACTGAAGGATGACCATGCCAGTGAGCTGGTCTGGGAAAGAAGAGGGGGCAGTTGACTTGAAAGAGCAGGGGACACTGCGGGTGCAGAGAATCTCTCCAGCGGCCCTTTTAGTCCATATCAGATGTCATCACCGCATGCCAGAGTTTATATAGCATCGGGCAACAAGTTGTGAGGAAATCTGATCCTCTTAGAGGCGACGGGTTGGCTTTCCCCACACTCAGGCAGCCCTGTGGCCAGCCACCAGGCCATGGTTTCCCCACTACATGGGGTGTGTATTACCTCTTCAACAGCGCTAAACCATCCCACCCTCACCTCTTGCCCCCCAGTGTGAAGTCTGTCCAGCAACGCTCAGGTTTCACAGACACCGCTGGTAAAGCCCTCTGACGACAGCCCTGTCGGCGGTGTATGAAGCAGAAAGAGGATCATCTGACGTTGGGCCGCTCCCTGAATCTGGTGAGTGTGGAATGCCCTGCAGAAAGACAGGAGGGCATTGCCACTTCTAAGAGGAGGACACCGCTACTGCTGATATTCTCCTCAAGTCATCTGCATGTAACACAATATCTCCTCACATACTATGTTGTGTAGTGGTGTCATTTAGTCAGGCTTTGTACCACCCATGTGACTCCCTCCCATCAGTGTGTCTCAGATCAGAGATGAATGGGTAATGATAAAACGTATCTGTATCTGTGTTTAGATGAAAATAATAGAAAACACTTCATTGCATTTCCAGTTACTCATCTCTTCTTTGAATGATACCCTCTTAGTCATTATAGACCCGCACCAAGGAGGAGACAAGAGGCGCCATCTGGCACTGGCACAAGAGGTGTCCTGAAGAGTCATATCTCCACAGGCGACTGGGTATAAACAAACAGAAGCTCTAACCATGTTTATGAAAATAAGAGTTTGCTCATGAGGGTGTATTCACTGAAACACATTTAGGAGGACGGAGATTTATGGAAAGAAATGTGTTTTATTTGTGATGACTTCAATCTTTTCTGATCTGAGGAGGGAAAAGTCCTGGCAGGACACTGAGTGTGTTTCAAAGTGAGTATTCCCATGATGCTTTGCTGTACATGAGCTCATTTTGGCTCAATCTGTTTCTCTTTTGCTCTTCAACGAGGCATGCCACGAGAGTGGGAGATAAATGACTCCTGTTTTAAGATACAGAAATGACCCTTTGGTATATGAGAACTTACCTTGAACTAGAATAGATACATCCTGACATCCTCTTTTATTGGGGTGCATTGTGTTATCAGTTGTTCTGCACCAGGCACTCAAAGCAAAATATGTGAAGTATTTTAACAAGAGCTTATGAAAGTTTTATTAATGAGATCTGTTCATAGTTTTATCAGATGACAAATTTGGAGGCTGTATATAGTTCTGAAGAGCCTCCTCCTCTGTTTTAAACATTCCTCTCATGGCAGCATCGCCGACAGGAAACTTGGTGGTTGAGATGTTGTAAATATTGTTTTAAAAGGGTTTACACAATGAGGTGAGAGTTATTGGTTTATGCAGCATGAGATTATTAATGTGGGGCTTTGAATACAGCAGACACTAACCTCACAGTCAGGTGATATATTATCCAACCAAAATATTTGTTTCCAGCTTTTGCTACAAGCTGCTTTCTATGTTTACTATATTGTTCACAGAGCTTTTAGGCTGTGACACCTGAGTGAACATACAATTCTATTTTTAGAAATCTGTGCATGATTTTCCAAATATTCAATAAAAGAGGATGATACAGAGGTCATCAGTCTTTGGCTATAGAAAACATTGCAGCTTCCTATAATCATCTCAGATAGTTTGTTCTATAAGCAATTTGGGAATTATACTTGTTGTTTAGAGTTTGATAAGAGTATCAACACTTGATAATGATGATGAATGATAAAAAAGCAAAGACATACAAAACACCTCCTATTAATACTTAAAAGGTTTTTTTCTGGGTAAATTTGGCCCAGATAACAAATGGCAGACCTACAAAAATGATGTGCAAAAGGTATCTCTGTAGCTGGCAACCGCTGGGTTGGGTGGAAAATGATTTATTTTTTAGAAATACACACGTGGAGAAAATTGTTGGTACCCCTCAGTTAAAGAAGGAAAAACCCACAATTCTCACTGAAATCACTTGAAACTTACAAAAGTAACAATAAATAAAAATTTATTGAAAATTAAATAATCAAA
The DNA here is from genome assembly GCA_036025115.1 of Ambassis agassizii. NCBI lineage: Eukaryota > Metazoa > Chordata > Actinopteri > Ambassidae > Ambassis > Ambassis agassizii. The sequence continues at coordinate 12,811 of JAVQJX010080513.1, forward strand.
ATCAGCCATCACGTTTGAATTGCTGATTAACATAATCATTTAAAAAAACAAACTAATGAAACAGGCCTGGACAA
>JAVQJX010080556.1:0-10613 GCA_036025115.1 Ambassis agassizii
TTTTTTATTTTTGTGTGTGTGTGTGTGTGTGTGTGTGTGTGTGTGTGTGTGTGTGTGTGTGTGTGTGTGTGTGTGTGTGTGTGTGTGTGTGTGTGTGTGTGTGTGTGTGTGTGTGTGCACTGTTGTTTTTATTAAAACCTGTGTTATTTACTCCCCCACAATACTTTGTTCTTAAATGTTTTTAGTCCATATACAATTTTACATGAGTCACATGTGTCACAGTTGAAAAATCTGATGAAACCACATTTTAAGAAGGGAGGATTCTATATTTTTTCTCTCCAACTAAGAACCATCGACAGCCAAAATATTGTTAGGAGAGAGGAAAGATCTCTAGCACTCATAAGTGTATTATGAGAATGTACTGGGACTCTAAAAAGATCCAGAGTCAAGGGACCTAAAGTCTTGTTGTGGGTCCTCATAATTGTTTGCAGAATCCCCTCTATTCTGAGATAAATATTGAGACAATTACACTTTTACTTCAGGACATATGCCACTGAGCTTTTCTTTGCAAGAAGATGATCCACCTACACCTGATGTTCATGGGGAGCTTTCATCTTGTGCACATAAATGATCTGTCCAGTTAATTAAACTTAAAAGACAACTACAGATGGCTGCAGGCAAAGAAAATATGTGATATCATGGATACTGTGTTCTATTTTTCATTTATCTGTCACACAACAGGCTTTACTAGATGTGATCCGCTGCTTTGAAACCTCTCATCAGTTCCAAATAAGTCGTAGAATGAAACAACTTGTCACCTGTGTATAAAATCATTTAGCAATTTCATGAGACTGTGTGTGGTCTCCTTTTGTAGTCACATATTGTGACTCAGGCTGTGACAGTATCATTATTGAACAAGTAGTGTAGATTATTTAATAGAGGGTAACTAATATTGTTTGTGGTTTCAATTTATTTGGAGTAGATGAGAGCTCTTGGGTGATGGTGTGATGATTCATTGGACAATAATGCTGTGCCTGTTCCCAAAAGCAATATAAAAAATAATGGAGAGAGCAGATTGTCTTCAGAGGTCTAAATTCATGTAATCCTGACAAACTTGTCCTGACTCCTGTTTTCATTGAGAGCAGCACAAGCCTTTCACAAAAGGCTTTGGTTTTCAACATGCATACAGTGAATCCATTTCTCTCTGTGACTCCAGGAACACAAAAGGTTGAAGCTAATACAGCCTACCCACAGATTGGTGCTTACAAGGTTTAAAAAAGTGAGAGCTGTGGTTCGTTTCGGTTCAAAGAAAGGAGAGCAGCAGCCACATGGATGTGTCAGCTAGAGTTTGCAGCAGCTGCAGGAGCATTTTAGCTACAGCTGAGCTATTGAGCAAACTGCCATCCTATTAACCTCTGACTAAGTATTTTGCAGAGGGACATTGGAAAGAACTGACTTAATCTGACAGTCTGAGGCCATTAGGGAGGCAGTGTGATCAGCCTTTAACCTCTAATTGATGCAGGTGAAGTAGGAAAGGTGAAAAGCAATAGATAACTGCCTAATACATTTTGCAATGCTGTGTGACTGTTTCGAGTGTCAAGGGGTTCAGTTGATAATTTATGAACTGATCCTTTACTATCTGTACAACAAATCACCCATCATTCAGAAGAGCCCCAAAATGTTTATAGTTGTAATCATTTTTTTAAATTATTTTTTTTTTCTTTTTCAGGTCCTGGGGCTCCTACTGTGATCCTACACAGCCTCAATAATTCAAGTAAGTTTAACATTTTAAACAAACATACAGCGAGTAGAATTAACAGAATTTCAAGCAAAGATACAAAAGCTTAATGTAGCTCAACGTATTATCCACTTAGAATGTGTTCAACCAGTAGAACTATGGGAGATGGCAGTGATGGAGCCAGCCTCAAGTGCAGGAACTGCACTTCGGCTGTTCAGCCCCAAACCTCCTTGTTAATTAGTGCCAACAGTCATACCAATCCGATTGATCTGACGTGGTGGGCTTTATGTGATGACTTGCTGCTTGCCTTATAATTTCAAGTTTGTATAGCAAGACTGACAACAGTCAGTCACTGTCACTGTCTTTTACTACATAACATTCTTTATGTTTCTCATTGGTTGTACAGCTGTGTCCAGAGGGAGCTAGATTGTTGATACTGCTCCTTCGAAATCCAGCATGAACCCACAGAAACTAATTCTTGGTGTAGAGTAGAAAAGAGTTAATTAGGATGGTTGGCCAGGGGACAGAAATGTGCCCTGCTGAAGATGAAGGCAGTTAAGAGTCCACATGATTTTTACCATGTGAATGTGAATACAAAAGAGTTAGTGAGTGCTTTAATGGGGCTGAAGCTGCGTCTATTGAAGTGCATTCAGTGTAAAACTTCAACAGGGTTGACTTTTTATTAAAACTGGCCCTCTGTCAAAGCCAGCTGTGTTCGACCACATGAGCACTCATTATTTGGATTGACTCTGGTCAACAGGGAGTCCACAAATCCAAATTTTTTCCTTCTGTCTGTTTTCCCCATCTTCCTTTCCTCATCGGTACAGACACACATGCTATACACACACATCATTCCCTTTCTGTATACACATGCTTCTTCTTGTTATCCATGATTGTATGTCTATGTTCACCAAAAAGTTAACAGCTGTGCTGCAGAAAAGCAAGCAATTTGCCCAGGGTTATTTGGACAGGCCCTCCATCCACAGCTGGGAACTCAAGGCCCCTGGCGCTTTCATAATGAGACGTCTATTGATTTTGGGTTTTCCATTAGAAATGCTGGATGAATTCCATTTCATTTAGCTGCTTCTCAGATGGCTTGAATGGCCAAATCAGAGAGTCACTGTTTATTACATAGGGAGAAAATAGTGTTTTTTTTTACAGGCAAGATAGAGTGAGCTGCTGCTGTGTGTAAAAATGCCTCTCAGAACTGCAAACTTTTGACTGATGCCAGTCTGTTTCCAAACCCTACAACGTATCCAGCAGGTATTTCTTTTGTCATGTTTTTTAACTGAAAAGTTGGAAACGGACGAAAAAAAAGATCAAATCAATCCAGACACCTCAGGTTTTACCTATGTGTTCCATCTCCAAAAACAACACCTTTTGTGATTGTTGGTCATGGGTATTCAGCCACACTGGATTATTGACAGCATTTTTTGCACACTTTCTTTCCAGATTACTACATCCTTGAGAACAACTCTTTGCTGAAGGCAGCCTTGAAGTACAAAAGGATCCAGCTGACTGACTTCAGAACTGTTTCAATGGAGCATTTTGGTGAGAATAAAAAGCAGTGGTTTCTGTAGTGTTACTGTGAATCACAATGAAGTGCAGTTCAGATACTTTTATTCCTTTTTACAGATTTACCTTTGAAGATCTCCTACCCACCAGACTTCTCTGATTCTCGTCACTATGGACTCCTGCTGCTGGTGTATGTACCATATGGAAATCTCTATGTACAGTCCAAAGCTTGCACTGAGCACAGGAATTGTATGCATATTTAATGTACAAGTGCCCAGTTGTAATCAATCCCCTGATAGCAGAGACATTTGCATACAAAGTAACTGAGGTCATGTTAAGTCAATCAGGCTATACCTTTGTGCTGCACTGTGATTGACTCCTTTGCATTCATTTGAATAATCAAACACAGAAATAGGTGTTTGTATTCAGTGTATAACAAACAGTGGTCTTGCTAACAGGTGTTTTGTGTATCTAAAGCCTGGTACGTCTCATTCCCTTTTACATTGTTGTCCAAAAACTACTAAAAACTAATCAATAAAGCACACAGCCATTAAACAGCTGACATGTTGCTTTATTACCATGAACACACACAGTAGGTCATTATAAATCACTCCTGTCTTGCTGCTGTAAATAGTTACCACAAGAGCAGCCAACTTTATTTACCTTGGCTGAAATAGTCCCCTGCCAATTCAGCATGACAGCATTTTGAATAACATTTCACAAACAGTACAGTGGCCTGCTGATTAAAATGAGACTCTGTAATAGGGGTCGGTGTTTATTAGGAGCCACGGACAAATAATGGTACACAGGGTTTCTTCCATATTCCATCTAAACTTTGGCATCAAATATAATTAGTTGTTATTTATGTTAATGTATTAATGTGAGCACCTAAACATCTACATGAGCAATCGCATTAATTATGATTGACTGAATAGTCCATCTGTATGTGAAATTATGTCCTCTCTGCAGTGACAGCTCCCCTGGTGGTCAGGCAGTGAGTGACCGCTTCTCTCTGGGCTGGGAATCTGTCCTGGTCAGCTCTGATAGCATTATTGTGGCTCGTCTGGATGGTCGGGGCAGTGGCTTCCAGGGCCAGAGGATCCTGCATGAGGTTCACCAGAGACTGGGAACAGTTGATGTTCAGGACCAGATCGCAGCAGTGGAGTATGTTTTCATTTAATGAAGTCATTTTTAATTCTGAATTTTAAACAGCTATGCACCTGTTCAAAAAATCAACATGTGTATGTGCAGTTAGGAATCTACTTGGCTTTGGATCAGATTGAACATTTTCATGTTGCTTTTTCTGCTTTATGATTACATACCTTTACTAAAAATGTAATATTTAGTTTAATTCATTAGGGATTGTCAAAGGAAAGTTAAAGGCAACAGTAGAAAATAAATCATAATCTGGTCATAGCTCATATGTGCATTTTCTTCCAGATACATGATGAAATTTCCATATATTGATCGGACACGGATAGCAGTGTTTGGAAAGGTAAGCTTGTGTCCTTCCTGTTCTGTCTTTTTTCGTACACATCACACACATTTTTGTTTACTTGGCATGATGTGATGTTAAACTGTTAAAAAACAAAAAAAACACTTAATGAGTTGAAGTTAAATAGTTCAATATATTTGTTCACATAGGGATATGGAGCCTACATCACATTAATGATGCTCAAGTCCACTGACAGCCTGTTTAAGTGTGCATGTGCAATGTCACCGGTGACAGATTGGAAGCTTTATGGTGAGTACAAAATGCCCCTTATAAGCTGCATTTACATGAGTAGATTCCCCCATTGGGAAAATAAATAAATATAGATATAATATTCAGATGACACAAAGGACTTTTTCACCTATATGAAGTATTTTAGGATTACAGGTCCTCTACTTTGTTCAGGTACTTACCTACAGCTGAGGCCCTGTCTACTAGTGGCACTGTTAAGACTGCATCTCTTCTCATTTGCACAGCATCAGCGTTCTCTGAGCGATACCTTGGCATGCCATTACGGGATGACAGCAGATATCAGGTACGTGTGTTTACCGCCTTCCTGCGCTTGTTTGTCGTTGATCTTTGAAAGCATGTAACATCACTGACACGCCTACAGTTAAGCTCCCACAGTTGCAAAACACCGCTGTTATCAAAGTCAGAGGCAGCAGTGCTTCACTTTCCTTGTGTGTGGTTTCTTTCTTTCTTTCTTTTTTTTCAGTCATGCTCCATAGGATTTTGTCACTCATCTCTCTTTGGTAACTGTGTGCAACGGTGTGTCAGATCAGATGTCAGATTTTTTTTTTTTTTAAATATCAGGCCTGCTGATATTTAAGTATTTAAAGTATTTCTGCACTGCTGTGATCTGGGAAAGAGCACTTTGTAAACAACCCACTGCATTGCAATTTACTCATCGTTTGTACAAACTTTGACATTCCAGAGATGTATAATAATATCTGTGGGAGACACTTTATCACTAAAAGATCTCTAATTGACTTTTATCATTCCATTTACCAACAATGCATTTTATTTGATCACATTCTGCATCTCTTTCATTGTATTGCCTGTTTGAATATCTATCAATTCATTATCTCCTTGCTATTTCTGATTCCCCTGCAGTTTTCCAGCGTGCTGCAGAACGTTCAGGCACTTAGGGAGCAGGCACTGATGCTGGTGCACGGTACAGCAGATGGTAAGCAAAAATAAATCATAAGATAGAATGAAAATATGTGCCGCATCACTGCCGAGCACAAAGAAGTGTACAATCCTTGAAGGTAATGAGGCAAATGGTTTTTAATCAAAAGATAAAAGCAAAAGTGGGTTATCTAAATTGATGCTAGGATTTCCAGAGGAAAACATTCCCTGATGAACCATGCATGTCGGATTTTGTTAGGGGTGTTGCCATCCTTCCAGAATCTGATTGTCTCTTCTTTTGCCTGGTTAAGATTCAGGCGGAATCTTGCTGACATGTCTCCTTTCTTTATCCCCAGCTAACATCCACTTTCAGCATACTGCTGAGCTCGTCAAGAACCTTGTGAAAGTTGGAGCAAACTACTCAATGCAGGTGTGTGGAGCAGAGACAACAAGTTACTGCATTTGGAAAAAATGAGGCAAAAGTTTAGTTTGTATAATGCTGCTGCACAACATACAAATGATGTAAATATACATCACACAACAGGTTGAAGCTTATATCATGGACATATCACACATAAAAACAACAGGAAGTCAGGAGCTGTAGATTGGTAGTGCTGATTTGGCCATAAGCTGATGCAGTGACCCCCCCAGGAAACAAACAATGCTTAAAGTCTTCACAGCAATGTTCATTAAAGGTGAACTTTAGAACTGTGACTCAGTCAACAACACACACCTACACACACATGCATTTTTAGATGTACCGTGACTTCTTATAAGTCCAGTGTCCATGTGAGGCAATGAGGGCTACTTAAACACACTGTATATCTTATAGTACAAGTATTATTTTTTGACAACTCAGGAGCAACAGAAACAAATACATATGCAACAATATATCCAGCAGACCTGCTGCATTATTATCATTCAGTTAAAAAAATGTGCTCTTTTTTTGGACCTTCAGAGCTAAAAGCCCCACATTGTTCACCAGCTATTCATGTTTTTGCTCTTGGGTTGTATTTAGTGTAATGTTAACAAAGCTGTTTTGATGACAAACAAATAAGTAAGTAAGTAAGTAAATTCAAGCAATGGAGCTACTGAATCTAAAACAAAAACAGTAAGCTGAAAGACAGTTCTAAAGATGCTCTAACATACCTTTTGCCTGCCAGATCTACCCAGATGAAGGCCACTTCCTGTCTGAGCAGAGTCGCCTGCACCTCTATGCTACACTGACCAGCTTCTACAGGGAGTGCCTGAAGGAGGAGCTTCTACCGCTGTCCGATGAGGAGGAGGAAGAGGAGGAGTAATGGCGGAAAGGCTTTGAAGATCAGAGCTGTGACAGAGCAGGAAGAATTTAGCTAAAATCCGTCAAGGCCTTTTGCGTTTGGACCAAGTGTTTAGCCAGATGTGGACACTGAGCTAGAGCTGTTACTGCTCTCAACGTTTGAGAATGTGTGTGTGTGTGTGTGTGTGTGTGTGTGTGTGTGTGTGTGTGTGTGTGTGTGTGTGTGTGTGTGTGTGTGAAAAAGCACTGAAGTGTATGAATGTGTATGTATAAATGTGTTGAAAAGATACCTAAGGGACAGGACAGTGACACTCGTAATGCAGAGACTTGAGGCCCGGACTGCCCCTAGCATAAAGTCATTTCAGTTTTGGGGGACGCTCCGTTTCTTGGCAAAGCACATGGAAGACTGCCTTCATCTTTTGCAGGCTCAATGGGCTGCTGTCACCCACACTTAACAAAGTGCATGGTTCTTTTATCCCCACCTTTAGCCTTCACCCCATTTTTGCTATGTCAGTCTCCTTTGTGGTAGCACTTGGGAAGAAGAGAACACAGATGTACACTTCTTGATCTCACGTCTCCTTTGGTTGTTATATCGTTGCACAAAGAATTGCTCCAGTCATCTAATCATCTGCAAAAAAAGAGAAAAAATGTAGTCATACAACTTCATCTGGACCCAAGCTGATCCTAAATAAGTGCAATTTCCTGCTGAAACCCTTCAACCATCGCCCACACTTAATGGAAACAGTTTTTTGAGGTCATACTTTATTGTACGGGGGTCTTGTGTAGACATGTACAATGCCTTATGAGGTTCAACATACTGTATTTGATGGCATTGTTAGTTATCAGTTAGCAGTGTCATGTTAACCTATGTCAACTCAGGTCCTTGAGACACAGCAACACAGTAAATTTAGAAAGTCCTACAACACTACAGTATGTTATGGTCACATGTTATCATAATGGATGCTGACCACACTGCAAAAGTTGTCTATCTTAATCTGTATTCTTGAATCAGATGACAGAAGAAGGTGTGACATCATTTTCAATGCTAGATTAAAGAGACACTCCTCCTATTTTTGGATGCTCAAATTTCCAGGAAATAATATAGGGAATTAGATGGTAATGTTTGTACTAAGATGGACAATTTTACAGTGTCAGTAAGGTGTTTGCATGTCTACAGGGAATGTGTCGAGTGTTGCCACATTTTGTACAGTGCAATACAGCAGAGTGTGTACATAAATATATTTTTAAGATGTCAGATCTCATAGAAAGTTTAGTCTATGGGGATGGATTGATTTGACCTGGATGTCTTGTATTTTAGTTTTTTTTTCTGTTTTCCTTTCAGCTGTTGATTTTCTTCTTAGGATGGATTTTGTAATTGCTTGTTCTTGTTCTTTTTGTCGTTTTAAAAGGGAATTGGCTGGGTTGAGGTTTTTGGGGTTATTGTGATTGTCCTCTAGTGATGATTATAAATAAAAAACAAAATAAACTCTGAAGAATTGTTACGCTTATGTATAGAGCACATACGACAGCCAAGCCCACCACAGCCTTTGATTGCTGATGACTGAGAACACTTCGGTCTAATGTTTGTTTGTTTTTTCACCTTGGGAATCACATTAAAAAAAAAAACAAGTCTCAGGACCCATACATTAATGATTTAGCAGACAGGATTTGCTCATTTAGATTCAAACATGCACGCTGCATAAACACTGCATGTGCATTAATCAACACTTTAATGGCCAAGCACATGTTGCTGCAGAAACTGCAGTATTCCATCCATACAGATAAGCTACTCAGAATTGTTTTCATATTTTCCACGAAGAGTGTTGCTGTTACATCGTAGCTGGGTCAAAACTGAGGAGCAGGTTTACATGAGCTTGTTTGTGGTAGACCTACAGTCATGTACAATCTGTTGCCACACTTCTGGCTATGGAAAGAAAATAACAACAAATGAGCATGGAATTCTTTGTTCATCTATTTCTAATCTTTTTTTCCCTCACATATAGACTGTGTTTTTCATGTCTGCATATTCAAGTAAAAATACAGATTGTACATGACTGTTCATTGTGTGATTTTTAGACTGAACTTTTACTTTGAAGGTAAACACTCATTTCCTGTGACCTGATTTCACCTGGAGATGAAAAGTCCACATGATTCCCACATGATGAAAAGTCCAACAGTGCTATTTTTGTCTCATGTCTCATTTCTTCAGCTCATCTGTCATGTCCACACTGGACTTATGAGTGGCTACATGGGAGTCCATGGGAGGACGGAGTGAACCTTGATTGTGACATCTGGCTGACGCCTCTTTCTTTAGATGTTAGCTGCAAGCTTCATCTTGGTGATGTGGCCTTAACTGTTTCTAGTCTGGACCCAGCCACCTGTTTTTAGTCCTCCATCATCCTCTGAAAAGAATCAGCCCACACATGTATATATAATGCCCAAAGTCTGATTGTGAATAATCAGAGAGGAGACCTTAAACAAGCTCAACACCAAGCTCATGAATACTTGTTATGGGAATAGAGCACACTTCTCATAAAGTGAAATAATCTCAGCTTATGGTCATGAGAAAACCCCACTGCTGGGTATGGATGCTGTGGTAAGATTGTAACAAAAGCAGTGTAGCAGCCATGACAGTGGATGATAGAGGTTATTATTAGCCAAGATCAACCCAGATGACAAACAGGGGTGTTCGTACAGCTATACACATCAGATCCACAGAATGTTTATTCTCCAGCAGTGAATGTTTGACATGACAGAGCAGTAATTCATAATGGAGAAGATATGATGATGGCAAACAGACATAGCAGTTAATGAATGCATGGAGTGATAGGGAATGGGATGGTGAGCAGATACTGTCACGATGCTGACAGAGATCCAGGGTCATTCGCTTCAAGATCTAACACAACAATGAGGGCAAACATCCATTTATCCATTAGTCACACAGCATAGTGTGCATAGTGTGGTTATTATTAGCTATAATCAAGGGCCCAACTTAAAGAGTTGTCTCCTCAACACAAAATCATGGTGTCTGGTTGTACTGGGGAAGATATTTGTTTGTTTTTATTGTTGTGTGACATAAAATAAAGTGGTATTGATTAAATTCTGTTGTCCTAATTTCAGAACCCTCACATGACACTGGAAAGTCAAATATATATTCTCCCAAATTGTCTAGCTTCTTTTTGGAAATACAACACAACTGGAAAGTTAAATTGCACCAGTGACTTTGGACAACGTTTTTACTTTAAATCGGGTGGTGACATTATGCAGCTTTAAGTGTGCAGTTTGTGTCCAGATAAACATTGGCCAGGTAGTTTGTAGAAGAGGGCGCTCTCAGCTTAACAGCTCAATGAAGAGACATACAGGGTGAAGAGAGACAGAATTTTCTGTGAACTTGAACAGGGGGAACTGTTTATTATTGTTGCGAAGTAGCACGGTAGCGCGGTAATGTGACTTTTATTTGTTAATAATTATTTTGTAAATTTAGTTCGCTCGTCCTCGCTGTCTCTCTTCACCCTGTATGT
>JAVQJX010080588.1:0-10550 GCA_036025115.1 Ambassis agassizii
TATTTTTCCTATTGAGCCAAACTCACTTTCACTGTCTGTGGCAAATTCATTCAAATTAAGCAGATAATAGGGCTGCTTAGATGGAACACAACAAGGAAAATGACAGCAGCAATCAACCCTTCTACTTTGAAACAGCACAGGGTGGACAATGGATAAATAGCCTTCATTCATCACTTAACAATAAAACGGTGTCACTAATTTAATGAGATGCAGGCACTGATGGTACATGTTGCTAGACTGGCCTGATTTGGGTGCTTTCAGAATAACAGCTTTCATTTGAGGGAAATTAGATTTTGGTTTTGTTTGGGTGGATCACAATAAGTGGTCACTCACACTCCATTAACAAGGATCATTGTTGCTGTAATGGAGATCTCTCTCTTTTGAGGGAGCAGGGCTCTCTGGTGAGGACAACACCACAGCTGATTTAGCTCTCCTGCCGATTTCTCTTCCCTTCAGACACCAACACATAGTCATTTCCCTCCAAATATAGAAAAGGGTCCTTATCAATTTTCCTGTCATTAACCCGCGCTGATTGATGCTTAGCAAGTGTGTGTCGCCTTCCAAAGTACATTGTTTCAGAGGAAAATGACCATGACATATTCTCACAAAAGGCTTCCTTTTGATAGAGGTGAGGCAGTGGACACAGTCCCATTCCCATCACAGTCCTCTCTATTGCCTCCTCAAAGCGGGTAAGCCTTTTCACACAATGCCACTACATAGTTTACAAATCCAATGCCCATTCCTCATTCAAGCAAAAGATTTCTATTTAGGCAACTCCATTCATCCTTTTTCCCTTTATTTCACACCTATCTCACTTGAAATTTTATCAAAGGATTTTGGAGTCTATATGACCAGTTTTTTTCATTTTCCCATTCAGTTTTTGTCATAATATTTCACTTGCTATTGTATTCCAGTGTCTGTATCTTGGCAAGAAATAATAGGCTGCAGTGTTCTGCCAGTGTTCTAGGTATCACACCCAGCTGCATGCTGTCTATAATGCATTCTCCAACTTGTTTGAGTCTGAGTCATTAGAGAGACATCCCTTACCCTTTTGGCCTCATCGAAGTGAAGGGCCCTACACAGAGGCAAGGCAACAGCCCCCCCACCCCCCCCCCCTTCCCAACGCACAACATCACGGCAGGAGAATTAGGCTCCCCTCGTCCTCCCAGTAAGCACAACAAAGAGGCTCTCTGCCATTTATTTTAATGAGATCTTTTCATCACCATCAGAAAGAGCATTTTAGTCTGCAATTTTCAAGCCATTTCATAAGCTGAAAATTGCCGTTTGTGAACCATTCCCCCGCTAGTAGCTCTCAAATACACTCTCATTAGTGAGCCTGGAGGTGAAAATACGAAAATTATCTGTAAATACAGGCTCATAATCTCCCTCATCTGTTTCAATTTCAGAAGTCTCTGATAAGGCCTAGCTCTCTTAGTTTGAGCGCATCATCATTCTAATAATGGTGTAATGCCTCTTGTTGCTTTGACCTCTCAGGAAGGCCGATGTGGCTTTTAGGCATCTGTACAATTTCATAGATGCTTATTAATTATTGGCATTATTAATATGTGTTTTAACAAAGGTTCCAGCTGTAGTCACTAGCTAATTGTATTGATTCTGAGTTTTATTGGTGTCCTTTAGCCTCCTGTCCTCTGATGATGCCTATTCTGACCTTCGCTATGATCCCAACTGGAGGACCAACCTGAAGGAAGCTGGTCGCTTTAACAAGAGTCCACACATTTCTGTTGAAGGACTTAACAACAACACCAAAGACACATCTGTTCATGCACACGGAGACAGGGATGGACAGGTTATAAAAGGAGGATATGTCGTGGTGACAAGTCCTGTGGTGACTCCTCATCTTGCTGGCTTCGAATCTGATCAGCCATACTGTTTACACCCACAGAATTCACCAGAAGCTGACGTTTCAGTGGTGTGCAGCAGTTCCACTAAAAACACAAGTCACAATACGTCTCTGCAGAGAAGATTCAGAGAGAAGGCTTGTGACAACACTGATGAGAATGCAAGCAGGCCTGAACTAACGGAGGGTTTACAGTCTATGCATATTCAAGAATATCACCAGCAAGAACTGAGACGAACACAAGGAGGAGCCATTCAAGCTCAGCAAAGAAGCACATCCCCATTGAGGAGTCCTAACATTTCATCCAATAAAAAGCCAGGAAGTCTGATGGAGGACATAGTGCAACGCAACAAAGTAACCCTGGGACGTATGGCATCCAAAGCTGGCTCCTATCTGAAGGCGCATGCACTTAAACAGGAGCAAACTCATCTCATGAAAAAGGTCTGTACAGATATAGAACATCCTCTCCAGCAGCTGAATTTTTAGCTTTCAGGAAATTCAGTTGCAATTATAGAAACAGACACCAGGAGCTGCACTAACATTGATAATGGTTTTAGGCACATCAAGCCATTGTTACACATGAAGAACAACATGGATTAAAACATGACAACATAGACTGCACAAATGTAACTTTTAAGCAAAAGTTCTACAATCTATCTACAATATTAAGATATTTGGAACACAGTGGTATCTTAAAGTTCTAGTTAGTGGCTTATTTACATTTTATATAGATCTACATTTAGTGTGTACTTATGCAATAAGAGAGGCAACCAAAGAGCAGCATACTTACTCTTCAAAGGTTATTTAAATTTTGCATAAGTTGAATGCAGCTGTTCCTTTGAGCAGAATATGAGCCAAGATTCCATTTTTCTCCCCTTCCCCCTTCTGCATCAGCTAAGCTTATGCTCATTTAGTAATATTATTGGTATCCGTTGTGTCTTTTATTGTCATCCCAGACAACAACTGAGAGAATATCCTGTGTTGTTTCCTTTGACCTAGTCTGGAAAATTAATTTGGCAAAGGAGCATAGCTGTTTTTATCTGCCTTCTCCTCCACCGTACAAAAAGAGACGATGTCTGGCTATGCAGTGCTTATTATGAGTTGATGTGTACAACAAGAACATCAGAGACGCATGGTTACCAATAGGCTCTTAGACATCCCTGCACCTGGCACAGTGGCATAATTGGTCGGGATGGCCCACATTCCCCATTTGTTGGGCCACAAGACTGTTTGCTGGCAATAATACCCCCAACCTTGTTCACCCATCTGAGCCCCAGCGCGCTACAGTGTCTCATATCATCACCATTTACATAGTCAAGAGCCGTTAGCTTTGTGCAATGGTAAACAGAGCCAGAGCCTTTCCCTCTCCTGAACCCTTGTGTTTTGTTTTCTTCCCTCCGAATTTGCTTATTAGTTTTCCATTGCCCTATCTCCCCAAAGATGTGTCTTACTTAATGGGGGACACAGGGCATAAAAGAGAGGGCAGCAATTTGCATGAAGTCTATTTCCTGTTTCAGAGGATTAGTCTTGAATTGGGGTGTGTTATGACAACAGTATCATTTATCCACAACTCAAAAGAGTTAAAGTAAATAAAACATAGTATAAAAACTGTAGTTCACAGTAATTCATACAGACAAGTCACCTTAAAATATTGTGTGCATTAAATTTGTATGATTTAAATTTTGCTTTGCTGAATGTGAATGTAGGTTTCTTTCAAGGATTATTGAACGAGAGATTTAATTAAGTCAGGGCAAAAAATGTGTACATGTCAGCCTTTTTTGACTTTTATCTTCTATTTTTTGCTCTGTGGTCATTGTAGGAAGTTGGCGTCATGAGGCCATGACTAGATTTAATTTTTTTTTTTGTCTTTTGCTGTGCGGCAGCAGTGCTAACTGCTGTACCACCATACACCATAAATGCAATATATACAGTTTTCCATGATTAGAATAAGCGCTCATCTTTTCTCTGCTTCTTCCACCTGTGTGTCAGGATCCTGTTTGTAAAAGATAGCAACGCTCTGTGTACAAATCGCATCAGTTTCACAAATCAATACAAGTCCTGACATGCTACTTCTTACTGAGCCCCTTTTAAAATATCCTGTTTGGTCTTTTGAAGAAAGCGGCCATCTGAAGGCAACTTGTGATAATTAGACGTGTTATTAAATGTACACAATTTCCTAATGCAGCAAATGTTTAGCCTGGCCAAGTGGCAGAGCGGCGGTAGCGATGATTGGCTTCATCGGGGCTCGGGCCTCCTTTGATAAAGACAGAAGTAGCAGATCAATCTTCTGCTATTGCACTCAGCCCTCAGAGTCCCCTCTCCTCTTGCAGGCCCTCACTTCAAAGCCAGAGGAACATAATGTACAATCTTTTAATAGCTTTAGACCAAAGCTCTGGGGAGCTCTCTGCCACTGTATACTCTGCCTCAGTCTAAACACCTAATCAAGATTACCTGGGCTGGCCACAATAGCAGCTAAATGCAATTCAAGATCCACAGCCCCTTTGAAGTCTTCATTGCGAAAAGCAGATGTTTCCTGGGTACAGGAGGTAATACAGCTAGCCGCAATTGCCAGACTTTGTTGTGACATCGCTTCTCAGAGAAGCAATTACGGACCTTCCAATTTAGTAGAAAAGATATTACACAGCTTACCGTGCTTAAAATGCAGTACATACTTGATCATTTGTTCCAGCTGATTGGGATTTTTATAATGGTCGACAAAAAGCAATGCCAGGAACTATGGGTAAAGGTGAGAGTGTTTATGTGTGACATCAGACACACAGTGGTCACTGACAGCTGATGCTACTCATTTTCAAGCAAACTGCCCCATGCAGGTTTATCATCTGTAACAGAACCCATTTCAGTCATTTACCAAAATCATAACAAGTGGCGTAAAGGTAAATACAAATACTGAACAGGCTCTTTAAAAGGTGTGTTAGCGTTGGCTAGTGGAAAAGCCAACAGGTTTGATCTGTGACAGTTTTTTTTAAACTTGCCCTCTAAAGACAAAGTACACATGGCAGTCCTCATACACTCGCTTGGCAATAGCCTTGACCATACAGGGAGTTAGACATCATATGTGACATCCTGAAACACAGGGCCCTGTGCTGTAACTAACGGCATGTTGCAGGGAAAGCTGCAATGTTCTGAGATGGAATCACATTCCCATAGGGAAATCTAATACACACACTGCTCTCTATCCTGAGTGATCTTGTCACATATATCTATTTGTATATTTGATATATATATTTTTATCTTTTTTTTATTTTTATGTTTCATCAATATAGTTGAGTAGAGCAGAATAAAATTTTCAAGTTAAGGTTATGTCCACACCTTGTTATTGAGGAGTATGTATGTATGTATGTTCCTTATTTTCCTTAATTTTCACAATTTGAATCTTGTCTTCAATATATTTATATGGCCTATGTAAATATTTAAAATTTGGTTGATATATAAATCAACAAAAAATATATAAAAAAATATAGTTGAAATGCATATTTCATATGTTTATTTTATACACAAGAAATGGACATACAAAGATTTGTTCAGTTGTTAATGAGATTGAAGCTGGCCTTTGAAAGCATTTGTCACAAGCACAGATCATAAATGGAGATGGACAAACCTTTGTGTGGTGTTGATCAGGGATGAGGTTTCTCAACAGCGATTTTGAAGTTTAGATGTAGAAGGATCCGAGCGGTGCACAGGCAGGCCGGCCGGCATTTGTTAGTTGCCAGCTCTTAATTTTCTATACTTTATTAATCCCGTGGGAAATCCCTTTGGAAATTTGTCACTCCTAAACATTGTCATGCATACACAACACACACCACAGAGCCAGAACCCATGGGCCACAGGAATAATTGTGTTCTTTGACTTCCTGTTGGCTTTATTTGTAAGCCCAGAAGGTTGCTGTTTACTCACAATGGGCAAAAGCATCTACCAAATGAATGTAATGTGAATATTTTTTTTATATTGAAAAAGGTCTGTCTTCCCCTCACTACAATAGTACGGCAGGCAAAACTGTCTGAGATTGTTGGATGCAATCACAAACACAATATTGATGAATAGTGTGTTACTATTGGATCCACTCATTCTTTGTGACCTTCACCTATTCAAGCTCACAGAATTAGCGCCATTCAGTGAAAAAGTCTTCAGCTGGTCAATATTATTGATCTACCCAGATGGTCCTCTGCCACTGAGGGAGTCCTAAAGTTAACTAAATGATTTTCATTACAGCATTAACAGAACATATTTCTACGCTCCAAACATTAACAACTACTGAGACAGTAAATTGATGTAACACAAAGTGGTCGATGAAGACAGACATTGATAGTAATGGATGCAGTATTGATACTGCTGAGTAGGTGTCACTTTAAGTGGGTTTTAGAGAGGTTCTCTGGCTCTGTATAGTGTCAACACGTTGCTTCCTCTTGTTGTTCTGTCTATAAGTGTATATTGCTTAGTAGTCACAGATCTGATCAGAGGAGTACCCCACAGGGACATGGCTTCTGGTGGTGATTTTTTTTGTGATCATATTGAGTATGTGGGAAAAAAAATTATAGGCCAAGGTCTCAAAAAAACCTACATTTGGGTTAGTTCTACAGTAGGCGTTTCTATTGTTATTGCTAGTAGTGAAATAGAGGAGCTGGATAGCAGGCACATTATTATTTTGAGCACTCAAGCAGTCACCTTAACACTGCCAAATAGGAGTGTAAATATTTCCCTTTGGAATGGGTAAAGCTGGTGTTTGCAAAATCAGCAGCATTAGATGCATGAGACACACGCTCAAAAACATAATTTGGTCAGATCATGCAAAGACGCACAACAGTCCCTCTTACTCTTCGGGAAATAAAATTGTGGCTCTCAAGTCGGCTCATGTTTGTCCATTGTTGTTTTTGGTGGTGTAAATGGATTGATTGTGAGTTGATTCTTTGGCCTCCACACCACCTTAAGAAACAGGCCAAACTATACTTTACAGGTTAACGTATCTCTCAGAGGTGCAGAAGAGTGTGGTCTGTGGGTTGTTTGTATCAGATTTGCTAATGCTTACGTTTTTTATGTTGTTTTCAGATTTTAGGATCTAACACAGTACAACCCTTCCTGCCTAACCTTTGCTTTGACATCCACCATCAATGAAAAACATATTCTCAAAATGTTAATCCTATTTTAACCCTAGGTCAACCAGATCAACAAAGGGAAGAAAGCCCAGCAGAAAGAATACCCCAACCCCTCTGGAAAGCAGCTGCCTCCTGCCGCAGGGGTTAAAACTGAGCATGGAGACTGTCTGGGCTCCCCATTAACAGGAAAACCAGCTATGGTGACTTCATTGCAACCTTTTCCCCCTGCAATCCACCTCAACATCCACCTCAGCTCTCCATCCCAACTCCTTCCACTGCTCCAGCAGACAGGCCAGGATGCCATCATCAACTTAGCAAGTCTTCATGGTCACAGTCATTGGAACCCTGAAGCTGCCTTGTCCCCAAGAAAGTCCTCCTTTATTTTCCAGGATGGGCTGCATACACAACTTCAACATCAAATCCTGGAGTTAAGTCCTGAACAGTGGCAAAGGTGAGCAAACAACACTGAGAAAGAGAAGGGTTTTCTGATGGGTTAGGGTTATGTGAAAGTATAAATGTCCCGTGGCGGACATGGAGAAATGCCACATAACACATAAAAAGCTAATGAAACACAGAAGACATTTCATTGCTTATTTATCAATGATTATGCATTTCAGAGCAAGTGCCTTAGAGTGGCCATCGTCCTCTGAAAGGGAGGATCAGACACAAAATAAGGTCCACACTAAGCAGTTTGCACAGAACCTCCTTAGGACAACCACGTCATCGCAGGCCTCCAGCCCCAACATGGTTTTGCCCCCCATAGGAAAGTCCGTGATAATAAAAGGGGGGACCTCTGGTCAGAGTGTGCAGTCCGTCCATAGAAATGGCTCTGATGGCTACTTGGTTCAAATGGAGAAACAGAAGCAGATGAAGACAAGAGTCACTTACAAGGTTAGTGTGTTTATGGAATGTCCTCTGTCCACCCTGTCCATAGCACACCTGCCATTACTGCACATACATTGTCCGTGTGTGTAGTGTCTGTATTTTTCAAGTGTTTATTCACCAGTATTCATGACTGTATAATTTATTCACTCGTCCACATGCTTTTTAAACTGTGTTAAACAGTGGTCACAAACACTCAGCACATACTGAATGATCACATTTAAATTAAAAAAAAAACAAGGACACATTATGTAGTTTCACCTTACAAAAGTGACACATGAATTCTTCAATTGAGTGGTATTCCCCCCGTTAATCCCCACGTACATGAGAGGTTACACAAATAAATGCCCCTTTGAAGTCCCATATAATCCCCTCAGCTGTCTCCAAGCAGGACTGCTTAATCCAGCAGGAGTGTTCTGGTGACTGAGGGCACAAAACATCAGGTTAATTGTCTAGCTCCACTAAGATACACTTAATTGCTATAAGATGATGACTATATAAACCACAGAGCTGCAGGCTCTGAAAAGCCATTTGAAGATGTGTTAGAGGATAAGGTGATTAAAAAGGAGAGAGTCTGTGAAGCGCAGGGCCACTAAAGATCCCCATTTGCATTTAATGATTTGGCTGTTGTTGTCCTGGTTTGTTAGGCTGAGCTGTGCAGGTGGGTCCTGAGTAGTGACTCAGCCATGCTCATGTTGACTAGACCAACTCAACCCAATATGAGCATTTAGATATTAAAAGAGGTTCCATAGTAAAATTGTAAATAGTAGTGACTGAAGCCTGACTGATGTTGGATTCATTTGGACTGATACCAGTAATTGTTAGTAAAGTATAAGTGTCAGTTTGTCACCAATGTATTTCACATACTAATGCAATCAACTTACATGAAGCTGAGATGTGCTGCTGCCCTTGCTGACACTTTTGTAAGCTGTGGAACAGAAGCAGCTCACAACAAAAGCATCTTATGTTTGGTAAAAATATTGACCAACATAAACACTAGTATGGATATCTGTGAGAGGCTGATATCTGATTAGTCTCTGTGGACACCCTGAGAAGTACTGTGTAGATTTCATACCAGTTTACAACTAACAATTGAGTTATATGAACCCAAGAAAGGACAAAGAGTATGATTAAGTGCTTAGGGTTGTACTAACACTGGAGCCTTCACATGGTCCTCCTGTGGTGCACACCACTCCCCACCTCTTGACCTCCCGTCTGTCCCTCCATGTTAGCCGTCATGTCTGACAAGATTACAGGCTCAATTTGTAAAGCAGCCTGGCTGAAAGCAGATGAGCATGACTGAAGAGAGAGAGGGGAGAGGGGCTTGGAAAGAAAGGTACCCTGTTGTGTCCATTGCTTATGACTGGAGCAAACTGAAATCCTCCTTCCAAAAAAGCAGCCAGTACAATCGGGAGTGATTAGCTCCCTTTGTCTGCGGCAGCCTGTAGACTGCATGTACCCATATAGGCACACAGCACTGTGTAAAAGAACAAGAACAGTACAACTCTTTGCTTTGTTTGTACAACCTGACAATCCCATCCCATTCAGTGCATAAGAGGAATACTTTTATATTACAGCTTAATGAAGAAACTCTGTTATGTGCTTTATGTTACAGAGGGTCAAAAAACAGTATAGTGTTGAGTCATTAATATTGAGTTGGGATTTTTCCCATGGAAAAATAAACCCTAGTTCACACAAAATAATTGGAAATGCATGGGTGCTCAAACCAACACACTTGGTTGATAATACATCCGCTAGATGGTTATGTTTATGCTAATGGACATATGGACACATTTCCCAAATACAGCATTATGTTAAAAACAGGGTAAGAGTTAGATAAAGTACATGAAATTGAAAATGAAAACTGTTCCACTCACATGGTCACCACCATCAAGACAAAGTCCTGCCCCCGGGACACGTAGGAAGGTGGTTGGAGATCTCCTATGTCCCTCAGATTGCTGTTGTGTAGGCTGTCACAGAAACAAAGTTTGCTCAAGTACAAGCTGGGTTGGATAAGTCGCTATAGGCTGAGCCATGGACAGGATTAGGAATAGGTCGCTCCAGATTTTGGGCCTTAAAGATTTGAGTTTCTACACTGTATTGAGGGTAGACTACCATATCATAAACAGCAGTGGAAGTCTGTGTATTGCTGAACATTTTTTGCACAAACCGTGCAAAGTTCACAAAGAAAAAGGAAGTAGTCTTACAAAATATATGGTAAAGACAGTGTCACTCACATTGAGCCTCTGTCTGGTTATGTGGATTGTCAGGCATTTCTCTATCATTTGATGTGTTTTTCTCAATGTACCGTTTGAACCTAATGAGAGAGAGTAAAATTGCAGTAGGGGATTTATTGTTTGTGCCATGGTGCTATCTTCACAGCCATCAAAACAAATGAAGTCCATGCATCACCTACACAAATAGCTCAAGGCTTCAGCTATTGACAGCTTTCAAAACTCTGTTTCTCTCTCTCCTTTTTTTTCTCAGGCATACAGTTTTAAAGACTACAAACAGCTGAGGTCAGATATAAAACTGCAAGGCCTAGGACCTGACTATTCTGCAACTGAAAAGACAGTAAGTACTCAAATTCCCACTGACTCACGCCATGTTCATTTATCCAAAAGCTACAGGGATAAATTAAGATGTTATTAGACAATGAGCAGATTTATTGATTTCCTTTTGGAAATAGGCTGTCATTA
>JAVQJX010080597.1:0-14226 GCA_036025115.1 Ambassis agassizii
ACCATTAAAAAATCAAAGAAATGTATTTTTATCACAGAAAAATGATGCAACTACACATTTCTTCAGCCTCACAACAATACTAGCAAACACATACACACATATACACACAGCATGAAACATTAACATGTAGGTGTGTGTGTTTTATTACCATCTGCTGCACCATTTCATGGGGATATAAAAAGTGGCACCAACCCTCATACATATAAACATGTCCTCATCAGGTATTCCTCCGATGCAGGATTATGTGTTAACTTTCTGGACCCTGAGGTAAATTCCACCTTTGCTGTCTCTGCTCATGGCTTCGCCCATATAATGTTAATTTAGTTACTGCATTGACATTAACTGCAGTGCTGCTGTGGATTCGTCACGAGCTGCAGTACCAAAACTAAACTTCAAATTCCCTGTTGCAACCACTCCCTAATGTCAAATCAGTCCACTCACCAAAGTTCTCCTTCTTTTGACCCACTTTTCTCATCAGTTACTTGATGTCTTTTGAATAATGACATTGAAGTGATGGATGCAGCCATCAGTCAACATTCAAGTAGGCCACTGCCCACATAAACCCTTCATTCATCAACTGCCTCATGTTGCCATTTGATGTAACCAAAAATTGAAATTTAACTCACATAACAGCTTGTGGACAACAGAGGGAAATATGCATGTGTGTGGTGGGATCATTATTTTCACTATTGAGCACTTTGTTGGTGGTCGGGTGAGGTGAAGGGCAGCCTTTTTCTAGAAGCAACCTGTAGTCTGTATAGTTGGTGGACTGCTGACTTGAGTGCTGGAGGAGCTGTGATGGATGGACGTGGACAAAAAACAAGGTCTTGTGCCATGTTTTCTCAATGACACCTCTCTGTGTCACAGCAAGTGGACATGCTAATGTGATGGCAGGTAAAGCCACTCACAAATGACAAATGACACAGTGGAGTTGAAGGGCAAACCTGTCATTACTCATTGTGTTAATTTAACAGTTTGACACAGATATCCATCAGACGATGAAACCTATAACACAGATTACAACATGACTTTTACATAGAGACATGAGTCTCATGTAAAACTACAATAAATATTGAAACATCATGTAACACAGGATCAGTATGATGTGTGTATTATTTTGCTAGGATATTGACACACACACACTATAAACACATGCAGGTTTTTCCTGATTATTCACAGAATTCAGTGTGGTGCTGAGACTGTCCACAAACCAGCTAATTTAAGTAGCACTATGCTAATCTTAGCTGGAAGTTAGAGAGAAATATGTCATCACTATGGGCTGTAAAATAATGGACAAAGCTTCCGTGATGGTACCCATAGGTTTATGAAGAGCTGTTGTGAAGCTCGGTGGGAGGCTCCCGTACACTCCGACCGTCGCCATGTTTGCACTAGAGGAGAGCAGTTTCATTTTTTGTACCAGGCTGTAAACATGTTTACTGTTTCTGCTGTAAAGTTAACATGGGAGTCTAGAGCCTGCTTACAGTAGTACCTTGCTGTACTGCTAGTCCTATAGTCATGGAGCACTTTTCTTTAGTGGGCTGATCCTCCATACAGAAGTTAATACTTCTACTACTCCATGACTCTGTGACTCTCTTTTCATCTCTGACACTGGTAATTAATGTGTAAGGCCCCACTGCCGGTGTGCCACAGAAAGAATAATCTATATTGTTGAATGTGTTTGACATTCATTTCAGTAATTTCATTTCAATAAGAATTAAACAGTCACATCACAGATGTTTTATGTAAACAAGGTCAGACAGGCTCCAGCAGGTTCTCTAATAAGTTATACCTGCTGAACACGGAGTAATAATGCAGTGCAGACATCATACTAGATGCAGTGCAGTAGTAAAGATTTTTTTTTTCCATTCTGTCTGAGTCATTTTAAGTTAAATCCAGTTATGTCACAGCCACAATGAAGTGTTTGATTTATGATTTATACTGTGTTCCAGTGTAGACAAGTTAAGGGCCTGTTAGGAGCGTTGTCTGTCAAAGCAGGGATGAAGGCTGAACTTTAACGCCTTCGCACACAATGAATCAGTCTGGATGTCTGGCTCCACAGACCTCTCTCACACTTGACATCGAAATTGGTGATTTGATCGTAGGGTAACATCTCCACGCTGTCAGGAAGTCATTGTGGTGTCCACTGTCATGCAACTACTACATCCCTGATCACGCTGAAAGGCTGACCAGTCAAATGTTACACAGGTCTCTCCCCCAGTCCTTTTTTTTTTGTTGAATCTTATTTTGTTTACATTTATCTGGTAACACTTGGCAAAATTTGTTGTTTTTAGCAGATCTTTGTGGTTATTTTGAGATGGTTGGTTAAAAGGCTCTCGCTTTCCTCTTTTGATCAAAATTTCATGCTGTGCTTTGTTTTTAAGCTTCTGTTTGTCGCTTTCATGCAACCTTGACACCAGATACTGATTTTAGAAGAAAAAAAACCCAGAACGCTTTCTGGTGCAGTTTGGCTGATAAAAACAGATGCACAATAGGTAGATCTACTTTTTCTGCTCTAGTATATATATATGGTATATAAAAATGATATACAAAAATCTAAAACACCTAATGAAGAAAAACAGATGACACTGTCACAGCTGGTTAAAGGCAGAATGGTGTCATCCAGGCAAACATTTTTAATGAGACACACAAGATGTGGTTGAGAAGTGACTGAATGCTGCTGTAGTAGCATAAAGGTTCCTGTAACAGCTGTATGTTTGTGTGTGTGTGTGTGTGTGTGTGTGTGTGTGTGTGTGGGGTGGCAAGAGCATCCTTTTGCTTTCAGATGACCAAAAATAAAACTAAAATACGTATCAGTGGTTATTTTGTAATTTGCATGTTCTTGTGTGCCTGTGTATGCATGTGTGTGATGTGGCATCCATGAGAGATTCAGTGCCTGACGATTTGACAAGTGTGACATTTACAAATAAATCTCTGGGGGCTGCGAGAAAGCACAGACACATTTTCCTCCCTGACAAACTTTGATGAAAGCCAAGAAGACACAATTGATCGTCTCCCGCTGCGCGCTTTGGCGTTTGTGTCTGCATCTGTTTTCTGTGTCTGTTTCCGTCTTGTCGCTTCATGTCTTGTGCAATGCTCACCTTCAGGCTGGCACAAGTTATCTGTGTCCATGTGAACTCCGGGAGTACAGTCTGCCAAAATAACTGAGGAAAAGGGTCTTGATTGCTTGTGCTCATTCCAGA
The DNA here is from genome assembly GCA_036025115.1 of Ambassis agassizii. NCBI lineage: Eukaryota > Metazoa > Chordata > Actinopteri > Ambassidae > Ambassis > Ambassis agassizii. Next base: position 3,201 of record JAVQJX010080597.1, read on the forward strand.
CCATCATTCACCAGATGGTTCTTCCTCCATTATAATGGGAGCTCTCTTATTGCTCTTTCAAAGCTTTGTCTTCCTTTTTCAGCCACATATGTTCTACTTTTCTTCTAAATCAGGTCATATTGCATGTATTCTTACATTATGATGGTCCCATGAGTGCAATGGGTTATGGGTAGCCTTAAAAATAAAACAACTGCAAACTAAGAATCATTCAGTGATGAGTGAATGAAGCAAAAGAATAAAATGCTTTCACTGCATGCTGCAACCCTCCAGGACTCTTGTGGTGGTAAAGAGACCTTTAAAAAACCTGCTTGCTTTGCCTGCTGTGCCTTCGAGCAGGCTTTTACCTTGTAATTTCTCAAAAAGCTTTTACTTTTTACATGTAGAGTCCTGTTCATTGGCTGTGTTCACTGTTATAATGACTGTCTTCAAATGACTGAGAAATGATCAGTATGTATGAAATTCATCACTTCAAGAGCTGAAATTAACTCAAATTATATATAAGAAGATGTAGAAGAGCAATTTCCTCCCAGCTTGTACAAGCCTTATTCACTTTGAGTAGTTGAGGTGATTATGTATATAAATGATATAAAGTAAATGATGAAACTTCTGAATCACAAGTTCAGAATCTGTGTTCAGTGTGATCAGGAAAAAAAAAAATAGTATTTTACATGTTGAATATAAGCAGAGATCTGTATACTAAATATGGTTCTGGGTTCATTACAGATATTTGTACTTTATTTAGACAGCCATCTTCTCCAGCAATCTGTCACTGCAGACAGAAACCATACTGCCATCAGCCTCGCAGCGAGGACTGCACAGAATGATGCAGTCATGTGGCCGTGTCCCCTTGCCTACTGCCATCTGGAGATTCTGTCAAATATACGCCGAGTATCAGTGATTAGAGTTAGATCTGCAGCCAAACAACCGTATTCGTAGTGCACTGGGCTGGCCATGATGTTCGTCCGGATGTTGGGAGTACACGTAGAGGAGCAGTCATAACCCAATCTGACACTTCCAACGTCCATGTGAGATCAGCGGCTTCACCTTTCCTGCCATGCTGTCAGCTCAGAGAGCACAACAAGGTGGAACAAGTTTAGAGTGCACAAAACGTTCCAGGTGGCCCTCTGTTTGTTCACAGTACCCCTGTGTTTGTAGGTGTTAACTTCCTTGACCTGAATGCCAAAGCTGCACTGACACGAGGCACAACTAATCATCGCTTACTCTCAGAAGTCACCAGAGAGGAGTGTAATTATGAGATATGTGAGAAAAATATAAAACAGGCAGAGGAAAGTCAATGTACTTTCTGTGTTTGTCGAAAGTGCAGCAGCAAGAAACAAGTTGAACAGTTTCACCTCCTTCAGAGCTTAATTTATCTTGAGTGGACCAAAATGCTCAACATAAGATTGTAACCTGACAGCTGAACGCACATCGTGAGGCATTTCTTGTCATTATGCAGCCACCTTTATACACAATAATGTCTCCTTCCTTCCACATCAGTAAAAGGTTTCAGAAATAATGACCTGTCCTCTGTGACATTAGGGACTGAACTTAGCTGTAAAGAAATTGTCTGCAGTTGGAGACAAGCATCAGATGGCTGTTAGCAAGAGAGCTTCACTGTTACTGTTTCTAGATGGCTCTTTGAAGTTAATGCAAGAGCTCCAAATTCATTACAGTTTAACCAGGAAAACCAGGCACACTCACATCAAATGTGCCATCTGCCGAACAGAGATCAATACATGTGGATGAGTGGAAGCAAAAGTGTATGAAATCACATCTTGAAGTGATGACCCGAGGGAGAAAAGATGTGCACATGTGGGCCTTCTGAAGGGCACAATGCAAGTTGTGGGCATTTATGTGCATCCAAGATGGCAAATATTTAGCTCTGTGTTGTTCCATATTGTGCAGTGAGTTTGCCCTTTTATAGTGCAGTCTGAATGTATAATGAGAATTAGTAAACCCCATATAGTGCACCAAAGGTATCCCACAATGCATCATGAAAAGTAATGATGGTCACTACATTAGCAAAATGTATTGTGTTCAACAATCATGATGATGATGATAACCACATGTTTTACGTGCATGACAACAATTATGAAATTAGCAAGATGGAGAAAATTCAGTTCAATTAGCTGCAAAAAAGTGTGTGTGTGTGTGTTTTAATTTTCCTGACAAGCTCACCACACAACCACCACACCCCTACAATGAACTCCAGCTACAGTGAGAATTGTTTGGGTGAAGCAGTATAATGACCCTGTTTGTATAACTTTCAGTTGTGTTGTCCTTTTTTGTTTGTTTGTTTTGTTAGGTTTTAGAAAATATCCCAATTTCACAATTCAAACTATGCTCATCGGTAACAAGCAGCTCCATCTGGAGTGCCATCCTGACAGGAAGATTTTTACATGCACATATTCAGCACAATGACCACAGATCACAACAATGCAAAAGTTTTTCCCATGTTGTTGCCAAAACCATGATTTTACAGTTACATATATACTTGTATTGTAAATATCCCTGCTGGCTTTTTAAGTCTACTTTTCCAGATAAATGTACACATTATGCATTTTATTAATGCCGCTTACATGAAGGATCCTGGTGGTTTTCAGGTTACTTCAGGCTGTGACACACCATGTGTCCGCAGTGGCTCTATGCTGTTACATAACCCGTATGATCTGTGGTGTGTCTGCATGTAACAAGACAGATGAGAAATGCTTGTTTCCCATCGTATAGATCTGATAATGAAATACACAAATAGAAAGTAGAGAGTAGAGTGTTGGCATCATTTCATTCCAGCTGCGTTAGCATCATTTAAAACAGTATGCAGCTGAAGTAAACATAATCAACATGTAATGAATACCTGCTCCAGTCTGCAGGAGTTAACAAGTATATGAATTACAGCTCAGGTGTTCTGCCTGTGTGAACGCTGTACGAGATAATGAGGATGGCAGAATAACCCCCCCCACACACACACACACACACACACAGGGTATCATTAGTCCCTCCTGAAAGCACCGCCAGGGAAATGACAACATATAAGTAAAGTACAGAGTGGCATGTAGTCATCAGAGCTTCTGAGAACTATTGACAGAAGTATAATCTATAAATAGAGGAAGGTGTTTCTCTCTCATTGTGTCTTCAGCCCCTCGGCTCAGATGTTTCAGTCTGAATCAGGGCACATTATGATAAGCCCGAGGCTAATTTTGTACATGCAGATTTTCTTCTTGTTTCACTGTGATTTTAAAAAGCTTTTTTTTTTTTTTATAGAAAGAGAGGAAACGTGGTCTGAAGATTGCAGGATTTAAATTCCTCTCAATAGGTGTTCATTTATTATTATCAGGCAGGACTTCATTTTAAGCGGCCATCTGCCTGCCACTAATTAGTTATTTTTCATTTTATCTGGTTCGAGAGAGGCACCAATTGAGTTATCCCTGGGTCAGAAGAATTTTTTATGCATTTTAATGTGTACTGTGTGAATGTGTCATTTGGGCGTTTTAAATAGGAACACCAAAAAAAAAAAAAAATGTTTCTACCCTGCAGACGCTTCTGTATGTGATTTCCCAAGGCAGGATTTCCTCCTGCTCCTGAGCTGCTCCTGCCATTTGATTATACTTTATGCTGCACAACATAGCAAAAATCAAATTGGGCTGGGTTGGTTCTTATTGTTTGCACACAGTCCACCTGCTACACAAACAAATCACTGTATAATTTGGCACAGACATATGATCCCTTACCAAGTTGATTGAGTAAACATCTGAGCTCTTGTATCTGAGCAGCTCAACAGTAGGAAACCTTTCATATGATGAGCCTGTGGGAAGAACGGCTCCATCTCTCATCTAGTTTTCTACAACATTAAGAAAAGGATTCAGCTTGTTTTACCTGGCTGTGTTTTAGTGTCTGATTAAGTTCTCCATGTTATAATATTGCTCTGCATGGCTCTCTGCCTGGGACTGTGACAGTCATAAAATCTGGTCTTCAATACAATAAAAAAAATGGGCAAAGAAGAGAAAAATGAGCTGTGGTATCTCCTTTGCCAGAAAACGTCAAGATCCAGAATGTAGTGTGCTGGCATTGCCACAAGGCCAAACAGTGAAAGGTGTCTCCAAGTCCTTTATAGTCGGTGTCATACACTCTTATTTCACACCATCTCCTGCTGTTTCACTCCTCCATAACTGCAGCCATCTCCACACAATCCACATAGGTCACATACAGTGTCAAGCTGTCAGTCACTTACATTTGGCAATTCAATTCAAAGAGTATGTGCAGCCTCTCTGCTGGCAGGCAGGCCAGCTGAATGGGCTTTTAGGGCTTGTATCCCCAGGAAGCTCTATTTGCACTGGCAGTATCTATGAAGCGTTAGTTTACAGCTCTTTGGATCCCCACCATGCTGTCTGTGTCACTACGCTCCCGACTGTTGAACTGTTGAATGGTCTGCACTGCTGTGTTTGCCATTTAATGGTGACTTTTTGAGTTTTTTTGCTGTGTTGATCTGTCTCTGGTTTCGCCTGTAAGGTCTCTAAGTTAAAAGGCTCAGATCCGGTTAAAGCTGTTTGTGCTGAGTTGTACAGCACTCATGTCTTATAGTTAAAAACTTCAAGGTTAAGATAGTGACAGAAGTGAAGACATTCGTAGAAGGGAGCTCTTTGGGGTTGACATATAATTGTGTTTAATTAATATCCTACACACTGTCATCACACCATCAAGCTGGATGCCACATTACCCTCAGAGACCCAGACCCTACTCGCCATGCATTATATGTTCTCACAGCAGCACCCTTAAACAGATGAGATGTTTGTTCCAGTGAACTGGCCAGCAGCCACCGCAGCTCACTGCTGCAGCGAGGAGGGAAAATAATGACATGTCATCTGATAATGGCTGCATTGCTGACGAACTAGCCCTTTTAATGGATTTATAATTAATGCTTGTGTGTTGGCCGATGCCACTGATGGCTGCGGAGAGGCAGGATAATGTTCTGGAACTACAAAGTCATTTCAGATCAGTGTGGATCAAGCCGAGGCCACAGAATCAGAGATAAGAGGTGCATTTTTATTCCATGAGAGGTGCTGGACCGCTGGTTGAAGCCCTGAGAGCTTTCTGTCCCTCTTCTATTTCCTCTCCATCTCTTATGCCTCTCAGTCAGAGCATTAGAGGCCAATGACTCTCCAGGCTGCTCAATACTTATCACTTTACAGGCTGACGGTCATTATTGCGTTGCTTTTTCAGGCTGGTGATTCATACCTGGACAACACAATACTTAATTGGTCTGCACAGCTGGTCAAAATATTTCATTCACCTTCTACATCCAGATCTGTTACATACAGAGTCAGATAAGGGGGTTTGTGTGTAGAAGTCTATATTCCTGACATCTCCCCCCCTCAAAAAGGACTTTTTTAAATGAGTGAGAATAAAAGGCTGAGGCAATGAAAGGCAGCCTTTTTGTGGCCATCCGGTGCCCTGTGGTACAGAACATCACACAAAGAAAGACTTGAGAGGCCGTCTCATTCTTTGATACTATAGAGGCTTTTTTTTTTACATTTAAATCAAGGTTAAGTAGGCAGTGTGTGCCTCTGCCTGCGCTGCACAAAACGAGAAAGGAAAATGTGAAATAGCCACATCTGGAATCAGACGTACGTCAAAGTCTTCATACTGACATCTTGACTTCCACAAGAGCCTGAAGGGTTTGTCAAAGATTTGATTGATTGATCCTGATTGACCTTGGTCCTATTATTCAAAACACATGCCGTTTCTGCCAAACATTGAGGACAACACCTGGTGTGTCACTCAATTGTGGATCAATAAAGCCACAAAAGTCGGGTTATCATCATGCTATGGACTTCCTTTTAAAAGCCTGTAGTTCACGCTGCCCTGACACTTTAAACACTCTTAACCTTTCATTCACTGTTTGATTTTCACTTACAGTAATTTTTGTTTATTGCAGTCAGAGTTAGGCATGAAAAATGGCAGCTTAAGGTTATAGTTATAGGTGCATGCTTTCTCTTGAAAACACAAACACACAAGTTTAAAAAAAGGAAAAATGTGCCCTTCTGGTGTGACAATAACTTATCAAAACAATCAGTGGAAACTAAAGTGGTGTGAAATGACACATGAAAATGTGTAGTATTAACACACAATGTATCATTTCATTTATTTTTTTGTGCCGACTCACTTTTCTCTGCTATTTCTTTCTGACCCTTCCATGACCATCTCAATTAAGGAAACAAACAAGTCAAGTAATTGAACCAGCAGTCTATACTGACTTGTGTCTGTATACAGTTTAATAACCCAAACAAGTCTAATATAGTGTCTTACATGCTTTCTAAAACCTTGGACTCCAGATTGATTCTGAATTAAGAATTACAGACCAGCCTTGGTTTTGACTCGGAGTGTGCGTGGGCCTTTCAGATATGTTAATACAGTCATTTTAATCACCATCTCCACAGTCTGCAGCCTATCCCAGAAACATGCAGAGTCCCAGTCTGCTTAAGTCTGTGAGGAAGCCACAGTACCCAGAGAGAACCCACACAGGGACATGGAGAACATTCAAACTCCACAAAGAAGGAACCCTCTACAGCACTAACCACTGCACCACTGTGCTGCCATCTTTCCACTATTTTTCCACTATTTCACTAAAAGCTGATGCATGTGTTGCAGAGACCGCTGAGCACTGTGTAGGGAATGATTCATTTTGACAGGTAAACCACTATAAAATTAAAGGTAATTAGGAAAAATATGTTTATCATCACCTACCTGACACTTTAAAATTAAAAGCTTAATTAGATTCTTTTTTTTGTTGTTGGTGAGAGTCTGGGACTTGAGCAGCCATTAGATGAGGCTTGTTACATCCACTTTAGAACTGGAAAACAGGTGATGAGCAGCTCTGATAGTTTTTGACTATTTTTATTTTAGTGTTTACTTTCTGAGTGATGGTGGAGACACAAACAGCAGCAGATGTGACATGTTAATTAGGATAAGAGCTTTTATATTTTTTTCCCCTATTCATTATTTAATTTGCGACTAAAGTGATAACATTCATAATAATTAACATTCTTTTAAATTATAGATTTTTAAATGATATCTTTTGCTCACACTGTGATGCACACAGATACTATATGTGTATGTGTGTGTGTGTATGTTCATTTTCTCCATGTCACACACACAAACACTTTTCATCTGTGTGCACATGCCCCATCTCTGCCCCCATATCTCAAATATCTCTTACTTTTTCAGATAAACTTATTTTCAGAACTTTCTGATGTTATGCCCTCCTTTGATGCACAACAGTAAGCTCACCCTTTTCATGACTGAAGGAGTGACAGATGTGCAAATCTTTCCCTCTACCATCCGTCTTCGACACATCAGACTTGAATGAGGAGCATCAGTGTCGATGCCGGTCAGTGAATATTTAAGACACACTCATAGCTTTTATCCTGTGTTGTTGAAACAATAATATCTGCAGTAACCCCTGCCTGACATCTGAGAGAATATGTGTACTTCATCTCCATGACTTACCACATTTCAGCATATGAGATAGAAGGTTGCATCACTTAACTTCCTCAAAACAGCTCAAAGGCTTCAGCGCTGACTGGCAAGAAGACGACGTCACAAGACGAGTACAGCACTGACACAAGCCTCTAATATGATTTTTATTTATTTATTTTTTTAGCAGTGATGGGTTGCCTTCTTGAGTATCACAAGCGAGGAGGAGTCTGACTCCTACCTTTGTCCATATTTTCCCATCCTGCTCTGCTTAGCTTCTCACACCTTTAGGCGGCCGTCAGTCATCTACAGCATGTTTTCTATTCCACATGAGGCGTTCAAGATGCTCCCAGTGGAGATCCTTTCTAGGACGCATACTCCCTCTTAGATCAAAAAGACTACAGCAACCATTTGGCCCTATAGCAAGCATAGAAGACACTTTTGTTTCAACTTTTCCCTCGTGATGAACAAAGGACAAAAAACAAGTGGGGCATAATTCCAAATTTAGACCTTCAAACATTTTTCACAAAGAAAATATGCTTTTATGTAATTTATATAGTTTGAACTTTTTTTATCCAAGATCTGAAAACAGTGCCAAAGTTTTTGTGGACTTTCATCCTCTTTAGATTTATTAAAATGTGTCCTCAATCTTAAAATGAAAGATGCCAAATATTCTGACTCCCCTACAGAAGGCTACAGAAAGCAGCAGTGCAGAATTGAATTTCTGTTGCCCAGGTAACTTCAAAGTTCACAGTCAAATTAAAAAAAACATTCACTCAAATTCAAATAGTTTTTTTAGAGAATAAATAATGACTGGTTTTAATTAATTTTTGATTTTATTTGTAACCAAACTTCTTATTTAGTAAAACTGTCATTAATTAAAGTATTTTTAGCTTTTGTGTTACACATCATAAATTTTCCCGTTGACAGGATGTCTATTAGAGAAGCTCAATTAATAATATTCTGTTTGATGGAATATCGGTTTGGTCTCATAAATCTCTGCAAACGACACATTTGACCTTTAAGGGACCTCATGAATTTATTTTAAGTACAAAAGTTCCATCCATAACATTATGAATCAGTCTGACATCGTCTACATTACTGCTGCCTTCCTCTCAAAGCAGCTTTCACATCACTGAAAAATGTCTTGATAGAAGCACAAACAGTTTGTGTTTTTGTTTACACTCACAGCCTGATTCTGAATGAGTAACTTAGAGAAGATCGGTCTCGCCTTGTTATCTACACTCACATTTCTGTGAGCAGAATCTAAACCACGGAAAAGATCGACAACTCTGTAAAACTGGAGGAAAAACATATTACAGTGTTTTTTTTAAATAAAAAAAATACATGGACTGCATTAATTTGTGCTGTGTGTGGTCAAACGTTGACAAGCTATAAGTACAGCCTTAAATTTGGGGTGAAGAGTTAATTTTTAAATCAGTCTGAGGGGCGTCGATCGGCCTCTGCAACATCATTGACTGAATGCGGAACGTGTCTTGTTTATCAGTTGTCAGAAAGTCCCTGCTGAAAAAAAAGGAGACATGGTATACTGATTCGGGTTTAAAGCTGATCTATTGATTGCTCTCTTTTCTTCTGTCAGTGAGTGATATGGCTGCATTTGGAAGATCTCACCGATTGATCTGTTCCTCCTTCAGATAACAAACACCTGAATTACTTATTCATCACTCAAGTGTTTGAGTGACACACAGTTTGAAGTATACTGACTAATTCACTTTGCCAAAAAGAAAAAAAAAATCTATTGGGCACAAACTGACATTTTCAGGATGAGTGGTCTGTGCAAGTCTTTTGAATTGAATAGAATGAATGTTGCAGGCTGAATGTTTTTCCTGCCTGTTAATTAGTTCTTATAACAGGAATGTGGGAAAGGAAGTGTGTCCTCTATCACACTCTGAGTTAATCCTTCTGAATATTAGGAGGGAGGTTCCTCGACAGGTCCCTCGTGGACTCACATGAATACCAAAGATGGACTTTTTTTGAAGTGAAGAAGAATGCCTCACCTATCTAATTTCCTGTTTTTCTGTGATAGCGCTTTGCTCTATTGAGAGTGAATCACGTCATGTGGCGAGCTCCCCCTCCACTGCTTCACAAAAAGATACAGGGAAATGAAAGAAACAGGCAGAGTGATGCACAAGTCATCAATTCATAAGTGAGCTCTGATGTGATTTTTTTTTTCTGTCCTGTGTCGGCTCAGTTGGCCCGACTCCTGAGCTTTTCAATTGGTAAACCACCCAGCGTGTTTGTTCTTTTACCCTTGACTTAAAACAGAGAAGACTGTGTCCCGAAGACAAATGAGGAAGACTGCTGGCACAGAATGAAAGGTATCGTTTAATCTTGGCCTTGGATACCATCTAAGTGGGTTAATTAGGGCAGAACACCACTCCTTCCACCACAGGGAAGATATTATGTTGATACATTTTCAACAAGGGTGTGATCTGGGTGCATGGTTATTGGAGCAATTTACACAGATATACTTTTAATCTTAAAAACATTAAGTGGCAGTATTTACCAGCAGTATGAAAGGTATGCACATGTCATTGTGTCAGCCTGTCCTCACCAGGAAAACATAACATGAGGTCAATATGCCCTCGAGAACAAAGTGTGTGTGTGTGATTGCGCTCACTCCTGCAAGGACTCGTCAGAAAGGGAGTCAAAAACAGTGACAACAGAAAGGAACAGTTTCTGAAACTTACTGTATTGGCCCCATGATCGGATGTTCTGAATTTCTTTAGACTGAGGTGCTGTCAGTTCACTTACAGACAATGTGTGAAAATAATTTGGAACAGTAGCAGGTTATGAAATATGGTTTCTATGGATGGAAACAATCTGACAGTTCAGTGTATCACCTTCAGGTATTGTTTGAACATGACATAGGGTCATTCCACACCAATTCACCCAATTTTTCAGAACTTTACCCAGTTGACGTCAGGGATAAATAACACAGCCGTGCAAAATCCTATATTTCTATTCCAGGTACTTTGTGAGTTATGAATTTTTAAAAATACTGCCTCGGAGCTCAATTTGATGTATTTTATGATGCTTTTGAAGCATCTTTAAAGCCTCACCAATTGCTTGCATGTCACTGGATTTGGCTGAATTTTTTACTGAGTATCCATGAAACCATATAAAAATGCTGGAAGATGTAATCGAGTCATTACCTGTTGAAGACTTTTTGTAAGAAAATAAAAACACGAAGATTCACAATTTTTCATGAAAATGAAAAATTTCTCATTTTCAAAAATCAATATCTCCACCAGTGTTCACTCTATCACTACCAAACTTTTGTTGTTTATAGTGCTGGCCCAGTTCTTCATCTCCTAGTTGCCTTTTGGTGCTTCATCAAAATTTGACTGTCATTGGTGAACTTTTTTGTGGGGAAGTATTTATATCACGCGCACACATATTCAAAAATCAAAGATGTTATGGAGCTATAGCGAAAGTTCAGTCAGGAAGACCTGCAATGATCCTACATGCACTCCTTCACAGTGTGTCTCCTTCTCCCTCTTCTCTCCCTCTCTCTCTGGCTCACCCCTGCTGC
>JAVQJX010080770.1:0-11728 GCA_036025115.1 Ambassis agassizii
GAAATAGCTATAAAAATGAGACTCTTTCAATGTGCCTCCTGACAATGGACCCTAAGAAGGAAAAAAATACTTAATTTGGTTTGGAGGGAAATGTGACTTTGATCCAACAGCTGAATGCAAATTAACAATACACCCCTAAAGCACCTTTTCTCTCTTTTTTCATCAAGACATCCTCTATCAGACACAAGAAAAGAGGGAGGCTACAACTGAAATGTTCGACCTGCAGTGTTTAATCTGTGTTTTCACAATAGGAAGATTTAAACGGTTTGATTTTGTTTGTCCACAGGTGTGACTTGAATTAATGTGCAGGTCATTAAAGCAGGTCATTTTCAAAGGGTTTACATTCTTTTTCTTGGCACTATACTAGGAAAACTAATGACAGTGCAGATGTGTGGACAGATGAGCAAATTCAGGTGATCAATTAGGAAAAGAGAGGGTGTGAAACAGGACATAATAAGTAGCATATGAAAGCAACTAATAGACAAACAAGACTGCAGAATAGAAAGAGCAGCTGTCACCATGATGCATACTGTAAAGTCGCACACGTGTCCAAAGTATTTGAAGGTTTCAGAAAGCGCATCATCCTCCGATGGATTGTTTTTGTGAAATAACCAGTTTATCTTGGCTGGTCATCTCTCTTGGTGAGGAATGATTGGGCAGACAGGCAGCGTAATTGACTGCGTTTGGCTTTCACCTTGCCAATAAATACCTCTCTCCCTGGCAACGTCGCTGACGTCTCTCATATTAGCTCCATCAGTGACACAGTGCCACAGGAAAGGAATGCCTTTTCTGTCCTCACTTGTGTACTCAAGAGTGTGTGTGATTCATTGCCATCATCCCCAACGTTCTGATTGTTTGCTTTCCTTGCATTTCAATGTGGAGGCAGAAGGCATCAAAACATCCAGATGATTGTGTTTAGAGTGCAGTCAAATGACAGGGTAGATGGTGGTGGGAGGGGGTGGCGTGGCACTTCCAGCTCCATCAGAGACCGAGAGAACCCTGTGATGATGGCACTGATGATTGATACCAGTGCACCCCTTGAGATAGGAGATGATGTAAAATGTCACAGTCTTAGCACTCGTGGGCAGGTTTTTAGTATCTCTATGCACAAAACGTTGGGTGTCCCCCAGAGAGCAGACTGTCAGCTGAAGGTACGTCGTTGTGATATAGAGATATGTGACTCCATCTTCATAGAAAAACGATAAGATGTCGGGAATGTGGGCCACATTAGAATTATAGCTGTGATTGTGGGACTAACAGGATTCTCTCCTCCCTCTCTTGACTCCGTGATTCGGTCACCCGCTCCACCCAAATTGGATTTTTATTTGCCAGTGCCTGTACACACCTCATCTGCCACACTCAATGGCCTCTTTTTCTGATAGGAAACCTCTGTCGTTTCCTTCACTCTCTCACCCTTTCCCCGTGCATCCCATCAGCTCATTCTTTACAAGAGGATTAGATTCTCTCACTCTGTCTCCTCTACTCTTCTCCTCCTCCTCCTCCTTAAAGTCGCCAACATTAAATCAAATTAGGGTCAATGGTGCAGTGTGGGAGCTAATCCAGCTGCACAAAGAGGCTTAGGAGATGTGCCTCCTGTTCCCAGATATTATTAAAAGTCAGCTGTGAAATAACAATTTCCCCCATCAAAGCTGCAAGCAGATTTAGGGGCCGGCTCTGTGAGATAGGAGTCAGACACATAAACATTGGAGCGAGGGGGACAAGGTGACACAACAGTACAAATAAAAAATATACCTTTATGGATTAAACAGTGCCACTCCTGTGTGTTAATTTGGAAAACTGAAATGACTCCTCTCTCTCTTTGCTCGCAGGGAACGCTACAGAAGTTTGTGGATGACCTGTTTGAGACCATCTTCAGCACTGCTCATCGAGGCAGCGCTCTGCCACTGGCCATCAAGTACATGTTTGACTTCCTGGACGAGCAGGCCGACAAACACAGCATTCATGACCCGCATGTCCGACACACATGGAAGAGCAACTGGTGAGTTCAGCATCAAAACACACACAGGGTCCGGTCATGCAGACACTCCGGAGGCACTTTCTTCTCTCATCTTTAATGGACATGAATATTAATTATTTGTACACCTGAGAGCCTCTTTCCATTGCTTTTGCTGACATTTAATGTAGCAGAGGCACAACCACAACACTTTGGCACATTTCACACTGCACTGCCCTGTCGGTGCCAAGTTTCACCACACGATTCTTCCCTTCCTAATATCCATTAACCACAGGGGCGTGTAATCTTCATTAAAGCCAACCACAAGGGGCTAATTCAATTGGCTGCCAAGACTCTCCATCTATTATCATGGATAACTGGGCCAAAAAAATGCCTGTCACTGTGGAAATCGCCATGGTGACAAATGTACACTCCCAGGTGCACAAGTACACCTCAAAATTAATATCCGCTGATTAATTTAAAACCATATTGACCCCTGTGAGCCCACCTTAAAAGGTTGGTTCAGGTTAAATAACCTACAGTGTAGCAGAACGGAGCAAACGGAGGAATGAAAAGGTGAAGAGAACGAAGTGAACACAGCAGGAGTTAAATGCACACTAATATCTCATTAGCCTCCTAGCCTCTGCCAAGATCCCAGCATGCACCACTCAGACCAGGGCCCATGAGAAAGGAGTAAAAATGATGTGCATCAAGGGACAATAGAAATTGATAGAGGAGTGAGTGGAAGAAAGGGGTGGGGGGGGTAAAGAAGCAATGTGTACACTATGGTCCTAATTTTGGAGTCATTTGCTGTGCATGTTAAGTGCGCAATGGGTTTCTCCTACATTAGATTCGCTCTACAGCTTCATAACCAACCCAGACAAAAAGCCACTTATATTGGACACGGTTTGTGCTAATGCTACCACAGATAGCTTCTCTGTGTGGGCTGCCAACACAATGGTGTCTTAACCTTTAGTCATCTCAAAACACAGCAATGCAGGCTGTGACGAAAGCCTTCATTTTGTCTGATGGGAGGGAATAATAATGCGAGTGTCCCTCCCAAGCTGAGACCCATTGTCATCATACACACCATTAACTTCTACTGCAGGGTTTTCCTTCCATCACTTCTTCCTCTTGCTTAACCCTGATGTTAGAAAATCCCTCAGCCGGTACTTTGCTTTTGTTTTGTGTACAAATCAGGAATAGTTGTTTTTTCTATGATTAATTATTTCAACGTGATATTTGTAAATTGTGCACAGTTAAAATCAGTAAATGTGTGCATTGTGCAGCATACATTTGTATGTGTGTGTACAGTAAGTGTGTGCATACATGAGTCACTGGCTCCTACAGCTTCTCCAGATGGTATCTCTTGGATTAGTGGCAGTGTGTCAGCTCTCATCCTCACTCTTCTGTATTTGGTTTGCATGTCTATCTGCACTGCGTGTTGAGATGGAACAGACAGAATTTTAATTATTGTGCAAAAGCATGCGCACACGCCTCTCTTTCTGCATGCAGATTAACACCTATCTGCAGTCCCTTCCTGCACACATTGGAAACAGCACCACAGCTACATCCTGCAGTAAAGGGATGTTAGAGGCCATTAGGTCAGCTTTATAAAGCTGTTAATTCAAACCATTGGTCGCTGCAATGAAAACGGTCAGGCTCTCTTTATCTGTGCTGCAATGCCGCTCCAGATCACAACATCTGTGACCTTTTGCCTGCCAACGGCAAACAAATTCATCAGGCCGCCTCTGCAGAAGCTGGAGAACATCCCACAGCTGCAGACGCTCACTGGCAAGTTGTACATGCCAGAAGTATCAAGCAGAGCAAACTGCAAGAGGCAGTTAGACATGCCACCAAGGGAGCACAGGGAGAGCTGTGCGTGATCAGTGCAAGCAGTAGGAAACAACATTTAAAACAGGATGCCTTCAAATGTGTGAAGCTATTTTATTCATTGAAAATGACATAATTGCTTTTAAACTCTGTTAAACATTATTTTAGTAAATAAAGCAATTACATTCACAGAAAATAGGCAAATGCTGCCTTTTTTTCTTTACTATACCCCACTCCTTCTGATTTAAGTACACTTTGTAGTGGTGATGGACAGAGGACTAGTTTTTTAATAAAGGGTTTTTGTGATTCAGCCAACATAATTCCTTGAGGATAAAAGATGTCCTTGATCTTGGCAGCTGATATTTACCCTAATCCCTGACCAAAAGGCCAGATCATGGTCATCATTCTGATTCCTAAAACTACTCAGCAGGAGTTCACTGCAGGAATACTAAGCTTTTTCCCTATTTCAATGGATGAAACAGGGAAAAAATAAATTATTTTGGTAATTTTAAGACTAAATAGTTTGGTGTAGCTCGCCAGTTTATCATCCACTGCCCCATTCAAACAGCAGATTGTCAACAATCAGCCCAGCAGTGGTGTTAATATCCCTTTGATCCCTGCAATCCAATCCTACTAGATTCTTTGCTTAGATTAATTTCGAAGTCATAATGCAGAGTTTTTTTCCTCCCTGAGCCCAAATCCTCTTTTGTTAGATTGCATAGATTGCACATGTGAATGGCTTTGTGGGTGGTTGTGCTAGAAATAAATGCCTCATGCACGGATGGGGGGTCAGTGGAGGTATTTTAAATTATTGTGTTTCTGTTTTTTCTTGTTTTTTTCCTCATCATTCTTTAATATTGTGCCACACACACACAACTGATTTTTGTCACATCAGCTAAAAGCCCAGAGAATAGTGAAGATACAGAGATCTAAGTAACACTCGGCTGTTTCTTAATACCACCTGAGCCCCTTTCACTGCAGCAAACAGATAAAGCTGGCCTCTGTATCTATTCATTTTGGCAGAAACAAGCCCAGCAAATAAACAGACTTGTATATTTTTATTATTTTGGACGGGCACAAAATAGGACCCACTTGAACAAACAAGGCAATATGAACTGTGTCACTGTGCGGCCCCCGGTGAGGACCCCTGGACACTGCTAGAAAAAAAAAATGAGAAGCAGCCACCACCTGGTTTTAAAGATAAAGGCTTTATTGAATTGAGCACACACATCAAATAGAGCACATCAGCAACAGCAGGGCCCGTGTACAAGCTTTCCAAAGTGAATGAATCCTCGTCCCTTCTGGCGAATAATATGTTCGTGCCTATTGACTGGCTGGCTGTTGCAAATTTGAAAATGGCATTTAGAGACTTAATCTCAGAGCAGTCCAAGCGGACACAGGCTGTTGTTTTACTTCACACTCTTTGTTCCTCTGTTTGAATTGCTATGTGAGCATTCTGTCATTGAGATGGAACAAAACAATCGATGGAAAAGTAATTTGAACAACACAAGGCCAAACACAGAGCACATTAACATGTCTCATTAGCTCCAGGATTTTTTAACCTATTACATTTTACTTACAGGTTGCAGCACACACTTCATCTCCATGATTCTCAATGGAACTGTTAGATACTGAAATTTACAAAAAACAAGCATGGGGTGTAATATCATTATTTGGCAATAACTGAAATGTTATTTTTCTTCTTTTGTAGCCTACCTCTGCGTTTCTGGGTGAATGTGATCAAGAACCCCCAGTTTGTGTTTGACATCCATAAGAGCAGCATCACAGATGCCTGTCTGTCTGTGGTGGCTCAGACCTTCATGGACTCCTGCTCCACCTCAGAACATCGCCTTGGGAAGGACTCTCCCTCCAACAAGCTGCTTTATGCCAAGGACATCCCCAGCTACAAAAGCTGGGTGGAGAGGTGAGCTGTCAATTAAAGTGTATGTATACACTTCTCACTGGACGGATGAAGAGAGAGAAAACTAGGATAGACGAAAAGAGAGTTAGCAACACTGACAGAGTTCTGAGTTGCTGGATCAGATGGTAGCATGCGCACTACGGTTGTGATGATTGTGGTGTGTCATCTTGCGTTATCCCGATTAACTAGCTTGGTCAGATCTGGTAGCTAGTAGCTTCACTGCTAGCATTCAGATATCTCGCTGCGCAATCGCGCGAATGGCTCAAACATAAAGGAAGTAGAATATTAAAACATCAATCCACAAATTTGTGAATCCATACGGAATTTTGAATCTAGCCCTAGAGAAAAAAATCAGAAAACTGTATTAGCAATGTTTCATTCTAACCGAAACACACAACATGGCTGTAGCGCTGTGATCTATGAGCTCTGAAACCCAGTCCAAATTACAACACAGTGGGAATGGAAGGGAGCGCCCAGGGCATGAAGTCTACAGTACAGAGGAGTCAGTGTTAGGAGGCTGCAGAAGTGTGTTCAGGCAGCAGAGGCCAGTAATTTGTTAAAATTATTACATTTATTTGTCAGCAGGGGAGGAGAAGAGTTCCTGAATAAAAGATCACATTCACAGTATTATGTATCACAAAATGACTAATATATGTGCACTGTTCACTGATAGGTGAAACCAGGGCCATGCTCTTGTGTACATCACTTTCAAAACATGAAGTGCATTTTTTTATATATAGACAAACATGAATATTATTGTGCAAATAGTGGACAAATATGTACCAAAGTGTGTGCCCAGGAGAGGTTATAAAGACACCTGGATGGAGGCCCCTTTTCCTCAGTGCTGCAGTCTATAGTTTTTAAAATGCTACAATCAAAGCACTTGAAATATAAAGTGTGTCTACTCAGCAGTTTCACTGTTATCTGGGGGCCGTGCAGTTGGGCAGAGATCCCACAGAGCTGTTATTTTCTGTGTTGATGTTTGATGCTAGAATTTGATGTGGGAGTTGTAGGTCTCCACACAATGACAAAACCATCAAGCCTGCCATTCCTTTATCTGTATGAAATAGTGTTTGCATATGAATCAGTAAGTTCATAAATTTGTCCGTTTAAAGAATGGGCTGGTGAGATTGTAGATAGGCTGCTTTCAAAGAATAGGATTTAAGCTTTCTGAATAAAACTCTGTCTGAAAACAGGCTCTCTGCACTCCTTCCTAGGAGCTGCCCTCCAGTGCTGAACAGGTGTCGGTACGTGTGTGACCTCTGTGAGCGCCACACACCTGCCTTTGCTCACTTTGCTCTGAAGACAAATATCATCTCACTCTCACACACACTCCTAAAATGATCCAGCCCGTCCTCAAGCGGCTGCAGCTACAGGAATTTAATATGTAAATAAGCAGCTTTAATTAACATAGTTGATATGGGCAACACAGCTGCTGCTGACAGTGACTGATTGCAGCTAGTGTGTGTGCGCAGCATTGAGGTGAAATCTCAGACCTCTCCTTCATCTGTGATGACTCCATTTCACTTGTTGCCTCGGTGTTGCAAAGATCTTTGGCTGTGCTCTGTTTTCTCATCATTTTTCTGCTTTTTTATTTTACCCCTCTGTCAACAGGTACTACTCTGACATTAATAAGATGCCAGCGATCAGCGACCAGGACATGAACGCCTACTTGGCAGAACAGTCACGGATGCACATGAATGAGTTTAACACGATGAGCTCTCTCAGTGAGATTTACTCCTATGTGGGGAAATACACTGAGGAGGTATGTAGCTTTTGGTTTAATGCCTGCAGTGTATATATATTGTTAACAATGCTAACATAATCGGTTGTGTGTCTGTGCTTACCTCCTAGATTGTGTGCGCACTGGAGCAGGACGATACAGCCAGGAAACAGAGGCTGGCCTCCAAGCTGGAGCAGGTGGTGGCCTACATGAGTCTGGAGAGCTGAGGACCGCACTTCCCAGGGTGCACTGGGAAGAGACCCCGTCAGAAACCGAGCCGTGCCTGAGCGAAGACCTGTCCCCATCTTTTTTCATCATGTGACTTCCTCCCAACGCCTTTGAGAGATAACTTCTTCCCTAAAACCTTTTTTTCTGCTTCCTCCAAGACGTGTTTTACTTTTTTCCTCATCCACTCTGCTGCATAGACTAGTTTTCCTGAATATACATGAGGGATGGTGCAGGGCTGAGGTTAGAGCCTCCCACAGTGCAATGTGGGGGATCTCTCAGTTTCACCACAGGGGTGATTGCCTGAAAGCGGCCATATTGGCATACTTCACCCTGATGGAAGAAAAGAGGGGAAAAAAACATTTTTATGTTGCCTTCAAGAATTTACACTGGTAGGAAATTCTTTAAAAATCACAATGTTGGGTGTTCATTTTGTTGAGAACTTTTCAGAATAGGATAGTTAAAATAAAACCATCCCTAGTTTATCGTAGTTCTATATTCAGATAGAGAACGGAAACATCGAACCTGATGACTGCAAGCCAAATGAACACCTCGGAAGAAAATTAATGCAAGGCTGGTTTGCCAAGTTTACACTGTACCTTCAAGCAAAGCATACATATCTGTGAAATGTGGGGCGAGTCCAGGCAAACCTAGAATGTTCTTGTGTTCTTTAAATGTAGCTGGAATTGTATTTAAGAAAAAAAAGACTGATGGGTGGGAAGAGAGGAATTACAGCCTCTCTGAACTTTTCCTTTATTGAAACTTTACAAACCAGAGCATCGCCAGCCTATAGCTCTTTGCAACATTCACACATTTGTACCTGCCTGGCATACATTTAGGAAAATGCTCTTGATTTCTGCTTCCATTTGGCTTAACATGGCTACTGCAAAAATGAAGCTATTAGAGAAACCCTGGAGCCCCCACCAAGCTGGATCCTTTGTTTAAAAAACAAGAAAAAGAAGCACACAACCAACTCTGGAAGACAGTGTTTTGACTGCTGATCCAAACACCAGCAGCAGTCTATTGCCACTTCCAATTTTGTGTCGCCATAGCGACGGTCTATCAAAGCACACACACACGCACAGATACACACAACAATCAGCAGCTGCCCAAGATCCTGACTGCCCAGATATCTACGCCAACGCTGGAGGAGTGAAAGGGAAGAGCTGACTGAAACGCACCGGGTGAGGAGCTGCTTCAACAGTGTAGCCGGAGACCACTGACTGCTACCTGAAGGGGGCGATGTTGTGAGAGTAGCACTTCTATCCAGGATGTTCTTATTCAAAGACTTTTGTGTGGAGAAATCAGATGGACTTAGTTGGTCAGCCAAAAACCAAAGGAGCTTGAAATTTTCAAAATGGTCAAAAATGTATTTATAAAAGTGCCACTGAGGAACTGACAAAAAGGACTCTGTATAAGATAGCCACTTCTTGGACAAAAAAAAAATATTGTGACTGGAACTGAAACCTGTGTGATTTTACTGACCTCAGTGTGTCGAGGTGAGAGGCTCTGCAGGCGAGGCCGTCTGGTCCCCCCTTCTCTTTCCATCAGCGCAGGCTCTCTCCAGTTCTCGGCACACCGTTCACCCTTTTTGTCCGGCTCCTGACTTTCTTTTCTGTTTTGCACAAGCGTTGGAGATGGTAGCTAGTTGCATACGGCAAAACCCCAACTCTTGAGTGTGTAACTGTTTGAGGCGCTCTTGTCTGTATTAGTGTAGTTGTCCTCAGTGGCGGCAGGGGGTGGCCTTCTCCAAGCCTCAAAAAAAAAAAGAAGAAGAAAAAAAGCTAAAGCAAGAAGTGAGCATCATGGAAACAATGGACACTAACAATAGATAAGACTTGTTGGATGTGAACCCCCACTATGGGAGAGAGAGCGACACAGAGAGAGATGCTGAGGCGCCCTCCGTACCTTTTGACCTCTGCCCTTTCTTTTGCCTTGACAACGTGCCCCATGTGGTGATGTGAATGTGTGAAGACCGCCCTAGGTCCACCTTGGGTCCTTTATTGGCTTTTTAAGCGCATGTAAAACGTAAACAATTTAAGAAACTTATTTAAAAAAAAAAAGTGAAAAATAAGAAAATTAAGCCTTGCAATGATGATGTGGATGTGTTCTTTTATCTTTCTTTTGCTTGGAAGAATCGAGATGGGAAATGGATTGTTCATGTAATAAAACTCCGTTTAAGGTGGAACCTTTATCCCGTTCAGCCCCCCTCCTTCCCTGCAGAAGCTCATGCCCATGGTTTTTGTGACGTGGTAGATGCTAAGTAAAACGCATATTATATACCTTTGCATGTTGACCTATTTGGATGGTATGAAATGGAACTGCCTTGCTCAAAGATATTTATATACTTCTACGACTACTAGGGACTTTAAAAGTCATTTACCCGCCAACATTTTTCTTTTTTTCAGGATCTCACATATACATTGACCCTCATGTCCCACTCACTGCTGTCCTCCGCCTCCTCTGTGCCTTTAGTTTTGGTAGATGTTACATCTTGTTGACAACTGCATTATATTGATTATTTCATCATTATAACTGCTCTCTCCCTGCTGGGCCCATGACAAGAACAAATAAGCATTCAGAGTGATGAAGCCCCCCTTTTTTTGTTGATGAAGAGCACAGCATCAGTTCAAGTTTCCTTTTCAAACATGTCAGCAGGAGAGGCACATCTGTGTTAAATGTATGTGAGCTATCCAAGTCCATTCTGCAGCCTAACAGTATGATTGTCTGTTTCAGCTTGGAGGGGCATATTCACAAAGTGTTTGCTGCATAAAATGTAGTTTTTTACTGCTAAACTGGAAGACATGTTATAAAAAATACTACTGAAACTATTTGGATTCATTCATGTAGCCAGTGTATACTGTGTCTGTATCCTCTAAATAACAGAGCTGTCACTGTGAATATGCCCCCGGTGTAACATCCCGTATTTCATTTGTACCCGGCCCGTCCCTTCTCCCTGCAACAAAGGTTGTCTGCTAGAGGCCAACCTGCGTCGCCAAAGAGCACAGATAAAGTTTCCACCTTCAAACGTTCTGTAGGAACTAAAAATGTCCTCCTAGCTCAGTGTTATAGCAGGTGTTACACAAAACATGCTAGAAAAGACTTTTACTAGATCATATTTGAAAGATAAAGAGTATCTTAAGGAGAGATAAAAATGAAACCTGGGGGATATAAGGCGAGCTTCTCTAACTTTGTTATAATTAATTGTATACCTGTGTATGTAAATATAATGCATTCCTATTTTGCAGTCAAGAACAAAATACTATTTGTAATATAGAATAAACTTTATTATGAAACCAAACATTTCACGGTTGTTTTTGTTTTATAGAGATTTTACTGGAATGCAAACCGTTACAGAAGCTGCTGCAGTCTGCTCCTCTGAGGACACAGAAAGATGAAGGATTTATGAGCCACGCTGACAGACTGTTGGTCATTAAAATCCAATCACTCGTCTGCAAGTTCTAAACTAGCAGCTGTAGCAGGCTAGTTCATGTTAGCTAGGTGCTAAAGCACTGATATCTATCCATCCACATAACGTGCTGCACACATACAGACTACACACTCGTTCAGGGTCACAGAGGCCAGCTCTGCCTGCTGCCAGACAAAGCTTCAAAGAATAGCTGCACGCAGATGCATAACAAAGAGTCATTTGTACTCTGGGATAGCTCATTATTCTGCACAGTTGAATGTATACATGCAGGCATACACATGGGATTAAACTGTACAGCTGTATGCAGCAGCAGGGCCTGACCTCTGCAGTGAGAAGAAAACCCTCACACAATTTCACACTTTAAATATACAAATTGTTCAAATGATGCTTTTAGCTAATTAATTCACAGACCATGACCAAAACAAAGCAGGTTTCCAAACCTAGGACAAGAATAACAAAATACACATTTAAACCAACAAATCACCCGCAATCTGACTGTGTTGAAGCACTAGATTCAGTGTTCGAATTACGGGGGAGCTAAGGGGAGCTGAGCTCCCCTGAAGAGCTCACAAGCCCCTGATAGCCTACTTTGAAACATTTAGTGGGAGCTCTGAAATATCGTCCATTTTTGTGTCACAGGGT
>JAVQJX010080864.1:0-17096 GCA_036025115.1 Ambassis agassizii
GAGGTACTGACTGAGTCAAAGGGTCAGAGAGGCTAAGTCGGAGAGAAAGAAGGAACAAGAAAAAGAGCAAGAGACAGTGATTAAAAAGTGAAAGAAGGAGATTGATTCGCCTGTCTTTCACTAGAGACTGAAATAAGGACCAATCAAACGTGTGAGGGGAAACTAAAGTGAGAGCATCAGAGTCAGAGATGGCAGCCATGTGGGAATAAGATTTAAAGATTCTTTTGACTTAAACTGAACACGCTGCAGTGTGGAGGAGCAAAAGTAGAAAAAAAGGACAAAAGAATCACAAGGACGGAATTAAAAAGAGAACTTGTGGAGTCATTCACACCAGCATGGCTGTACTCAGTCAGAAATATTACCACACAGGTGATTGTATTAAGCTGCATATATGATATCAAGATTAACTTAAGGTCTAATTAATGGTACCCTTTGAGAAGTAACATTGGATACAGATTTTTATATGCAGTACAGTGTTCACCTTACTGTTTGCACTGTGTAAGATTATGAGCCTAATATGACGCTACATATAATGATACATCCTCCAGACATCACATGGTTATCTTCATGCTAATGCTGCATATGTACATATTGCCTGACATCATCCAATAATGGGGCCTACACAGCCCAAAAAGTGTGAGTTTCACCCAGGATTTCAAGGTGCGAGTCACCCTGACACTGTGAGCTGTTTGGTTTTCACCTACTCTTAAGTTTCTTTTTTAATTCCTGGCATAGAAAAAACTGCTGGTTAAGGTTAGAAATTGAAAACAGGGTAGGAGGCCAGGTAAAGATCATCCTAAATGTTCAAGACAGAAAACATATATGTAACTGCTCCATAGCGGGAACAGTTTTTGTTCACAGATTTCACATTTCACAGTTAACATTTTTGATGCATCCTTTAATTATTAGTCCACTTATCTGTCCATATCTCCATCTTATTAGCTGAGGACTGAATTTTGTACATACCTGGCACACAGTGTATT
The DNA here is from genome assembly GCA_036025115.1 of Ambassis agassizii. Lineage (NCBI taxonomy): Eukaryota > Metazoa > Chordata > Actinopteri > Ambassidae > Ambassis > Ambassis agassizii. Next base: position 984 of record JAVQJX010080864.1, read on the forward strand.
ACAAGGACACTGATGTCCAGCTGTATCCCACATTACCAGCAGCTTCTCACTAAGTACAGAGCAGGTGACAGCGGTAACATACTGAGGACAGAGGTTGGTACAGTGAACGCCGGGTGAGAGTTCAAAGGGCTGAGAAGAGCAGGCGCTGCTCTGATCTTTGGCAGGGGAATTAAAACATTAACATTCACCCTGCACCATCAGGTTTTACCCTCGCATCTCCTCACAGTCAGGGAGGATGTTCATGCAGTATATATTTTGCAACATGCTGGATAGATAGAGAATAAACCATGTGCTGTTGTGATTTCCATGCTCACCAACTCTATCAGTGGGATTACTTGAGTCCATTTATCATTCCATATGAGTGTGGCTTGCATGGGTAATTGTAAATTAAGTGGATTACTGTGCAGTGTAGTGCCTGAGGGAATTAGAGAATCTCTGAATGGATGCAAAATCCTTTCGTACTGTAGCCTGCAGGTCCCACAGCAGCATCAGCACTTTCTGAAGCAATGATATCAGCATGAGCTCCTTTGAATGATACTGATTTAATGTCAGCACAGTAGATTTAATGATACTGACACTCATTATGTTTCAGCTCCCCACAGTGGGGCCGATGTTTCAAGTGATTGGCACATTCAGCCCTAAGTGTGCTTAAGAATAGGTGTTTCATGGGACTGGCTTTAGATTCTTCCAGAATGAAATGAATACTTTCATTCTGTTCAGCCAAGACAGAGGTTTTGTCTTTAATCACAAAGTTGGAAAGTAAGTGAGGGCAAAGTATGTTAGAGTTGTTCTTTCAGGGCTTTACGTAAGGTGAAACTACAAGACGCATTCTTTTCCTGCTGGCTTCAGTGGCCTTATACCATCCAAATCCCCCCAAATCAAAATCCACCTCGAATGAATTGCGGTGGAATATAAATGAGGAAGCCGTGGCAGGGATTTCTGTTTTAATGAGGACAAAAACCTATCACCACATCTAACCTGAAACGCTTCATTTGCTGCTGCCTGCCAGCCGGCGCTTCCCAGTAGAATTCTGGGGTTAAAACTGTAGAGTTTCAGCTTCAGTTCCTTCTGGGCCCTGGCAACAAACGACAGCCTCCCTCCCACACCCCCGAACATTTAAACCCAGCTCAGTTTGCCCAAAGCAGTCTCAGCTTGGGAGTTGAAAGGTCACTTTAAATATATAAAGAATAGGGAGATCACTAGGCATCCCACACATGAAGCGAGCAGCACTTTGAAAGAATAGCCAAGGCTACAGCATTTAGCATTCAGTAGCCTGCAGCAGTCCATGAGGCTGGCAGTCTGAGAACACAAAGTCCAACTCCAGATTGGACTCCCACTCACTCGCCGCGGATGCATCAGTCACATTGCTCTCTTAAGCTAAACTCCTGGCCTATTTGTCATTGTTCTGTTTGCTGGTGTCAGCCATGAGAACAGATATGGAATTAATTTATTGCCTCAGGTTGCACAGCAGAGCCACAATATGTTTATATTTCCATTTCTCTCGACTCCAATAGTTTGCACTGGAAAAACAGCAACACGGGCGACAAGACAAATGGCTGAGCATGAATACTTGAAAACCTTTGTGTTATTTTCTGAATCTTCTCGATAAAAACAGTATTGTTGGACTGAAAGAGCGCACTCCCAGTGAGACCGTGCAGGCAAGATTACACACTACATCAGTGGAACTCCATTCTCAAGTTTATAGGAGACACTTCACAAGCCTTTAAAAGTAAACTCAATTGGATTTGTGACTCGTTATTCACACCACATCTGCACAAAGTCTCCGGTGCATACACAAGCCAGGTGCATGGACACACACCTGAGATACAGTATTTTTGGTGCCTGTGTGCACCTTCACACACACACATACCCGTTGCAGGAGCCCAGCTTGTTACATCATCCAGGGGGGGAGGGAGGGAGGGGGGGGGGGCGGGTTATCAGCTACATCAGCAGCAGCCTGAAGACTCTCAAAGGCTGTTTTGTCTTCCTCTTGCCTGAAACTCCCTGAACCCACAGATTACTTTCCAGCCATGGGTATTTGTTTACCGTGGCCTGAATTTGCAAGTCTGTATCATGGCGACCTGCCGTCACTAAGGGGAAGTGTTTTAGACCCAGTTCACCTGAGTCTCAGTCTGTCCACTCTTAATCCTGCTCTTTGTTTTAACCAGCTTCTTTATTTATTCAGTCACAACTTAAAATGAGTGGAATTACTGTGTTAGCAGATAAGACAGGCTGTGATCTTACCATATGGCAAGTGAGTGTCAAGGTCATTATATGAAGCGTATGTTGCCCGAGAGCCATTCATATGTCTCTGTCTCTCTTCTGTGTCTCTGATATGTGTCTCTCTCTAACTCATGCGGGCGTGTTTCACACACTGTGGATACAGCCACATGGATAAGTGCAGTATTTGTCTGGGTGAGTGCTCATCATATTTTGGATAAAAGTTATTATGTGCTGTACTTCAGTCAGACAAGGCAGGGAAGAAACTGCACATAGCCTGGAGCTGATAAACTGTACTCCTTGCCTCTTAAGCATGTGTGATCCCTTAAGGTCCCTCTTTCAAGTGTCTGTATCTAATCTCAGATTTTATTCTAACCATCAGATGTGAAGTAGTTTGGGTCCACCTTTTGAGTAGTTGCTGTCTGCATTTTGAATATAGCCACAATTAGCGGTTAGCATCGCTAGTTGGTGGGGTTGGATGGATGGATACTCTATTTTTACCTCTGTATTCTGACTTCTTCGTTAAAAGAATATTAGTATCATGGGCTAAAATATTTACTTCTTCTCATGGTCACGCTGACACCAGGAGTTCATTTTGCCCGAGGTGAGAAACAACAGCGTCTGGAACGCTCTTCTCCATTTTTGCTAGATGTTTTGCATGACTGTGCTGTTGCAGCTTTTATAAGGCTGCCTTCTCATCTTCTCAGACCTAATAAAGTCTTGTGAAGGAGAAGTGTGACTGAGGAGGGGAATTTTCTTGTGGTGGGAGTATCAGAAGTGTACACAAGGAATGATGAAGGGAGTGGAGCAGAGGCAAAGCTCGCTGGAACGACTCCCAGCCTTCAACACCAGTATGCTGAGACCACACAGCCACAAAATGTTCCAACACATTGGGTATAAACCAACGGTGCACTGGTTAACAGTCTCAGGCTGCTGGGTCTCAACGTGCAATTAGAAGAAAAGTTAAACGTTTAACATACAATGGATTTAAAGGACACTTTTCCCCAAGACAACACTGCTCAAATTAAAGCTTATTCTCCGGTTAACACAATCCTGGTTTTAAGAGTCATTTAGCAACCCGACATTATTCCCATTAGGGTTGCAAGCAATTAAGAAAGAAGTCCCCCAGGCATAAACAAAAGGGAAGAGCGGCAGTGGAAGTATGTGTGCAAAACAGCCACAGATAGATAAGACATGAAACTCAAACTTTACTATATGAACCTGCTTAACATTGGATTAACCATGGAGACAGGAGCAGCCCTTCTGGAACAACACCCAGTCCTCTTCATCACCAGCACATTCTGATGATGAGCGCTGGCCAACCACAGGATCCTGGCCTGACTCCCAGCCAGCCCGGCTAATTAGTCCCCCTCTTCTGAGCTAATTGGCCGATAAAAAATGGGGATGGCCTCTTCACCCAGCCCGAGTGTTGTGCCACCAAATGGCAGTATAAGGGAGGATTATGTGGGCTTATGAGGCATGGTGACACTCAGCAAGAGTCACTCCTCCGCTATTAATTTCCTTGTCAGGGGGGTCGCCTCTGCTGTGTCACTTTGGTTTTGTGAGTGAATACAAGAAAACTTTAGTCTATGTAAAGTTACCTTAAAACAGCTTCACTTGTACAAATTAACAACGAGATCTTTCATTTGAGCAGATGTTGAGTTCAGTGTTACAACATGTTAAAGGCAAATAGTGCGGGGCTTTTCTTACACTCAGTGGTGTTTCATTTATTCTGCACTGTCTGGGTTTGTGATTTGAGGGGGTGGGGTGGGGGGGGGGTGGGGGACCCTGTCTAAGAGGAGACAGATTAGAAAAGAAATAAAACACCTCAGACAAAGGCTGGAAACACAATGACTGAGTTTCTAAGTTTGTTGAATGTCATAAATCTCCTATGACCGCTTGTTTCCTGTCAGAAAATATAGGAAATGACACAAAACTCACAAAGGAAGAAGTGATACTGTTCTGCATCCTGTGAAATGAATATGAAAATGTCCTCCCTCTCATGTGGTTTAAGTTGATTTTTAAGAAAGAAAGATGTAAAAAAAAATCAGAAGAGGAAGCTCAGTGAATCACTTTGACAGTCATAACATACATGATGATGTCTTTAGTGCTGTGGACCACTTACTGGAGGGTCCAAGACATACACAGCCAAAACAGTCATGTAAATGTAGGAAGGGTCAAACAAAAATTTAGGACACAAATGCACTATTTGCTCCTAACTGCCTTGTTAAAAACTAGATAAAACATGCTGTGTTTCATTTAAAGTTGATGTTCCATCATCTGACAAGGCACTTGAATCACTGAGTGGTAAATGGTTAATGTTAACTAAGTAAAGTGTTTTGAGTACCTTTGTGTAGGTTGAAAAGGTGCCATATAAATGTAATCGTTAACCAAAACATACCATGATTTAAATTCAAAAGGAGAAATTAAATTAAATGTAGATATAGAGAAATAAAGTAATAAAAACATCTATATGTGTAAATAAAATAGGCTTACATCTCTAAAATCCTGATGGCTATAAGTGAAAAATGAATGAATCCCTATATTGTGTCAGTGTGAAGCCTGAAGTCATCTTCCCAGCGTCAATCTTTTCTAACTGAGCCTGCTTTGGCAGATCTCCAATCAGTTTACAATTAGATAATTTGCACATGCGGAGGACTCCGGTTATGAATGGGTGCATTCCCACAAGTCCCGCCTCTTCCGTTCTCACAGACGAGCCAATCAGCGGCGCCGGTTCGCCTTTATGGGATGTCACGTCAGCTGCCGTCGTGTCGGGATTGGAATGTTACCGACTCACAATCGGAACAACTGAGCACTCGGTAATTGGACACTAGGATCAAGGAATCCCGTCTTTTTGAACATTTTCTCAGCACTCCTCCCGGTGTGAGGTTGCCGTTCGCTTCCTTCTTCTCGGCCGGGTAACTTCGCCCGCTGCTCTGCTCTCCGCCGATGAGGTTTTTATTTGATATGAGCGCGCATGAGGGAGGTTGTAATAAATAAGAAGAGAAATGCAGGGATTCGTCAGGTTACAGTTGAACCACTGAGCTGCCCCCCCTGCGCTACGACGGGTCTCCCGGGTGTTCTGCTGCTCTCCACACGGGACCATGGAGCGATAACGGAGAGGGAACTGGACTAAAACCACCCCCGAGGCATTTGGATACGAGCGCGGTGGTTTTACTGCCCGGTCAACGTGTTACCGAGTTTAACATCCAGACCGGGCTGTACCTTCACGTCTGGGAGAGCCTCGGGGACCCCTGCTGCTGTCTATCCGGGAAGACGAACAGTTCCCAGGCGTCTGCCCTACACTTTTCCATTTGAATAGCCCCATGCAGGCAGCCTGAATGAGGCTGAGGAGAAGTGCACGGGAAGAGAGTCGCAGCATATGATTTGTGTCCGAGAGGCTCCGGACAGCGCTGCTCTTTGTACGTGCGCTAAAGCTCCGCTGAAGGCATTTTGCGACATGCAGAAACTCTACAGAAGAGGGAGAACGGGACAATACTTTTAAAATCGCCCACATGCACTGGATCAATTTCTGGATTTGGGAACCGAATACGCAGAAGGGGGGTTGGGGATCCTTGGAGGCAGCCGGAGGATGGAGCGGTGTAGCCGGGGTTGGTGAGAGCCTAACTTCGGGCCACTTTACATTTCTTATTCCTGAACAACTCGCCCTTGTTCCCAGGACACATGCAGGCCAAAAAACGCTACCTGATCCTGCTCTCCGCCGGTGCGTGTCTAGTGCTTCTCTTCTACCTCGGAGGGGTTCAACTTCCAGCGGCGAGCAGGAGCCGGCATGACCGCAGCAGGAATGCGTTCCGGCCCGACCAGCCCTGGCCTCACTTCTCGGACCCTTTACACCCCTTTCTGCCCTGGGATCAGACGGACACCGAGGAGTACAACCTGCACATATCTCCGCGGCAGAAGAGGGACGTCAACACGAGTGTTTACAAAGGCAAGCGGTGTCGCATGGATTCATGCTTCGACTTCTCTCTGTGTCAAAAGAATGGATTCAAAGTTTATGTGTATCCCCAGCAGAAGGGGGAGAAGATCTCAGAGAGTTACCAGAATATTTTATCAACCATCGAGGGGTCCAGGTTTTACACCTCAGATCCTGGACAGGCGTGTCTGTTCGTCCTTAGTCTGGACACTTTGGACAGGGACCAGCTCTCCCCACAATACGTCCACAACTTGAAGACCAAGGTCCAGAACCTGCCTCTGTGGAACGATGGCAGGAACCACCTCATATTTAACCTGTACTCTGGGACGTGGCCGGACTACACGGAAGATTTGGGCTTTGACATTGGCCAGGCCATGTTGGCCAAAGCCAGCATCGGCACCGAGAACTTCAGGCCCAACTTTGACGTGTCCATCCCCCTCTTCTCAAAGGACCACCTGAGGACCGGCGGGGAGAGGGGGTATCTAAAATATAACTCCATCCCACCTTTTAGAAAATACATGTTGGTGTTTAAGGGAAAACGCTACCTGACAGGTATCGGCTCGGACACGCGGAATGCCTTATACCACGTGCACAACGCAGAGGATGTGGTACTGCTCACCACCTGCAAGCATGGCAAAGACTGGCAGAAACACAAGGACGCACGGTGCGACAAGGACAACGCGGAGTATGACAAGTAAGTGAATGAAGTGGCTAGTTGTTGCGTGTTGAGTTATGTTGGTTATATTATGGGGTAATGTTCGTTTGAGACGTTTACGCACGGAGCGTGTGGGCAAAGGTTTGTCATCCACATCCAAAGAGCGCACTTGGGAGCGCAGCGCTTGCAGTTCTCACGCTGTGGTGCACAGTATGGATGCATTACTCATACTGCGTGTGTGTATATGGAGCCACACACTTATGTTACGTCTTACTGAAATGGGTGTTTTTCATTAATACACATCAGCCTAGTTTGCCTCCATTTTTCCTGTAAAGTTCTTATCATTTTAACCTGCATATAGATTTAAAGCACACTAAAGAACAGATAAATAACAATTAAAAATATATTATAGATTTGAAGCCCTTTTATGTTTCACTTCACTCTAAATAAAAATCTCTAGTTCATTCATTCCCAGCCCACAGCTCCTTCCTTGTAGTGATGGAACCCACGTCCACCACCTTCCATCTGCTCTTCATGGGAGCACTGCAGCCTTTTACAAGGATATGCATGGACACGTTTGATTTGCACCCTCTACTTGCAGTGCAAATTAAGTGAAAGTCCACCATGGGAGTTTTCTTCAATAGGTGTGTTAAAGTGACCTTACCATGACAGAACAGCCCATGGTTTACATAGGCTGTGGTGTGTAACACCTTTTGGACCAAATTATGAAGGAAGTTAATCCAAATAAATCAGACATAATGGGTTAATTACCACTTTTTATTTCCAAGAGTTTAGTGGCATCCTTTCCATTTTAGCCCCCAGGGACAGTTGATTACCTCTAATTTTGGAGGTCTCGGATTTGTCAAGGAGGTAATTAACGATTCCCCCTGGGATAAACGGCTGTACATGAATGCTTGGTATGTTTTAATATAGAGGGCGGTGTCGTCTCAGGTTGCTAGATTACGTAGTGAGCTCCACTGTCGGTTTCACCCATCTGTGAGTGACACCGGCTTGCATTTGCATTCATCAACCTGAGGATTCCAGTATTTGGATAAACTCAAGGCATGTGATAACAGCACTTGTCGACATTGTTCCTCATGGGTGTGTGTACCTGGTTTCAAGGTTACAGGAAAGGACAGATGGGTAAGCACATGGAAAGTTAGCACACACATGCATATTTCCATTTCAATCAATCAGAGAGACAGAGGGGAAGGAGCTGCAGGGAAAGATAAGAAGGACTTTTTAACTAAACATGTTGAGTTGAGAGGGGAAGTGACTTCGCTTGAACTTGAATTGAACTCCGAAATCTCGAGCACTGCACAGACGAACTGGTAATGCGAAAAAGTGAGCTCTAAAAAAACTTCACAAGCATACACTTGTCTATCCATTCGTCATCCCCCCCCCCCCTCTGTCTAAGACACACATACGTATTCACACACTCTCCCTCTTCTCCCTGGATGCCCTGGGCTCAATGTCACCTGGAGAGATATGGCATCCATTATCTGACATTCCAGTCGTTTCTGGACAGCCCGCCTCTGCTCTGCTCATGGCTCGGTTTCCCAGTGGGTCAGGCCTTGTTTTCCCAAAGGTAGCCTTGTCTCTGAACATCTCTGCTCTATAATCGGATGATTGATCCGGGTGATGGCAGTGGTTCAGGGAAATGAGAACTCTCACTGGCCACTCTTTCCAGTGTAAAGTGTTTCACAGTTGATTTGCTCTGATCAATACTGCTGCCTGTTAGTCATTTCATTTCCAGCACCAATGCTGCATAGGTCCTCACCAAATCCAACGCCTTTACAGTATTTAGCGTGCTGTTTTGTCTTTAGTTGTTATACTCTGGCTTTCTGTGATGTTGTATTTCTTTGTGAACCAGACCTATTGCAGGTTATAACTTGTGCAGCGATCGCTAACCTACTTTTACATTTGGCAACAAAATGCATTCATTTTAAGGTGTTCGTTTGATTTTAAACTCAATCAAATATGACGCTGCTTTCTCGGTAAATGGATATACAGTATGCATCCAGCCGGCTGATGTTGGCTGGAGTCTGAGGGCGGACAGGCGATGCCTTGCGGGGACGCTGTGGTGTAGACTCAGGAATGTACACACGTGTCAGAGCAGCTGTTAGCGGCTGAGGAGGGCGAAGTGCCAAGGCAGACCGAGTGGCTGCACAGAGCACACATGTACCCGGATGCTCTTTCAATGTATAGAGAGGAAGGGACGAACACCAACTGTGCTTAGATGTTTGCAGTCAATACACATCCATCCACTGACCCACACATACTCTCTCTCACTCTGTCTACGTATATATATATATATATGCTTTGCTATAGTTGTGACCTGTAACCAGGCACATCTCTGCCTCCTGACCTTTGACCCTGCAGCCTCTTACTGGAATGCAGCTCTACAAAAGAATGCAGCAGGGGGCCAGACTGGTTGCCAGTCTGTAGGTACAGAAACAGAAACAGACACACACATACACACACACATGCACCACACACAGACACAAATGTACCACACATTTATTCAATTGATTTTCTTAGCTGCAATAGCTTTCAATTGGAGTCACTCTGGTCCACTTCCATTGCCGAGCGCTGATGAAAGAGTCCATTCATTGCTATATTATCCACTGAGTTTTCATGGCTGCTGACAATAATCCTGGGAGAGGACAGTGAAAGGCTATTACAGGACAATTGAAAATTTCATTTGGGGTGGAATTTTGCAGATAGTCCTAACAGGAAATGTTTTTGTTTTCTCTGATTTCTGTTACTTTTACTTTCTGTTTGTATTTTCAATGTCTGTGAGGGTTAAGCAGAAATTCAGCTGTGGCGTACAATTTACATTTATTTCTTTACAACAGCATTGCTTCATATATGTAAGCCAGTAGTGAGTCATCTACTGTAAGTGCTCCCTGCCCGACTGTCAAGTAGATAATCCTGCTGAAGGCAAAAGCAAGGACTTATCTAAAATGCAAGTCAATTGCTGAAAGTACATCATTATTACCGTTGAGTGTTCCATTAAAGTCCGACTGCACATATTTTGTCTTTTTCACTCTGTTGTTAAGCCCTCCTGTGTCTAACAGTAGCATCATCATCCCCCCATTTAATACTTAACCAGCTTTGTTGACTCGTATCGACTTTGTACTTTAGCTACTTCACTGGCAGCTGCCGCTCAGGGTCACCCGGGGGACTTGAGTACTGAAAGGCAAAGAGGAAGGGTGATGAAGAGGCAAAGATTTAGAGAACGTCAAGAGGATATGCAGAAGAATACAGGCAGTTTGTGAGTGAGGATGTCTGAAAGTATGTGTATGGAAAACAGAGCAAGTGGGTGTGAGATTGAATGATAATGGTGAATCTTGGAGTGTAGCGTGCGAGTTGGGATGAAGGAAATGGCGTGTCCAAAAAATTGTGCACGTAGTGAGATTTTTTTTCCCCCCATTAGGAGTCAATGACAGTAAGATCAACCAAGCATGGTGGCATTTTCATTCTCACAAATGTGTCATCAGCAGAATTTTTTTCCTGCCTCAGGAAATCATCTTTGAGGAAGGCGGAGTGAGAACATCTTTGAATCTTTCCCTCTTAGAAACAACATGGAAACAGTGATTTTTTTTCTCGTGACGCCACAGCGGCTGACATATTGTTGACACAACGCTACACAATGAAGAGACAGTAGCTGCTGTGAGCTAAGTGAAGAAAAGCAGCACTTCCTCTTCACCTTATCTCAGTGAAACACTATTATAAGTGGGAATAGCAGCATTCACCTGAATGTCAGCATGTCGCTGTCGCCTGATAGTGGACTCCTGTTGGAGATTTGGAGTGCAGAGCGAGTGGCAGCAAACACAGTCATTTCGCTGGCTCTGTGTTTGGCAGGAGAGGGTGTCACACTCCCCGGGTTGCCATTGTTTGTTTTTCTGTAGTCAGATTAATAAATCATGAATATTTCATGATTGCCTGCTCTCTCTTAGATAAAGTACCAAACCCGTGATGGAGAATGTTAATGATGTGGAGGATAATTAGTCTGAATACGGTGCAGCTTAATTAGGACTCTTTGATATTTGGGTGAATGCATGTGTGCAAGAGGCACAGTTAAGTCTATAACTACATAAAACCTCTGTTTGTTTGTTTTTATCTTTATCTTATCAGGATCTCTCTTGACCTCAAAACCCTCCAACTTTTTTTTTTTTTTTAGCTTTTCTTAGCAATGGGAATTTCATCATTGCAGTTTTGTCGTTCATGAAGTCCCCATCCCTGGTCCTAGCTGCCGGTTATCTGCATATATGTTGTAGCTTGCTATCAGATTATTTTGCGTGTAAAAGTGTATCCATGCTTGTGACAGATTGTCACTTGCTGTTTCTGCTTCTTGTCCTGTCTGGTGTATTTTCTCAGATGTCTCAGGATTCTGTGACAAACTATATACACTTTATCATAATCAACAACTTTTCAGCTACAATTAATAAAATCTGATAAAGTTCACATATTTCTGCTCCTCTGAAGTTTGTTTGTTTTCGTCCTTGCAGTTGGTCATCCAGCCATCCTAGTGTGTGTGTGTGTGTGTGTGTGTGTGTGAGCATCTCCTTTTGGGGTCTTTGTCTTCATACGTGGGCGTGTGAACACCAGTGTGTGTGTGTGTTTGTGTGAGTGCACCCAGGATGGCTGGGGTCATAACCCCACTGTCTGTGCGCTCGCTGAGTGACGAAGGCAAAGCCCCGCTCACTGACCCACATTCATTGAGGGATTACCAGCGTAGCCAAGCTGCCCCTGGCCTCAGAGTTGGTGGTGGAGGATTGGGGAGCCACTGAGGGGAATAGGGGAGGAAGGAGCGGGTGGGGGAGGGGGGGGCAAACTCACACTCATCAGATCAGACAGTGAAGCCCAAGTGCATTGTCCTGCCACCCCTCCTGTGTTAGCTGCTGGCTAGTTGTAGCAGAGAGATGCTGGGAACAACCCCCTCCTCAGATAATAAAAATCAATGAGAGAGTATTAGCATGACAGTAGTGGTGCCGTACAAAAAATGGTCCTAAGGCTTGTTGTGCACACAGTAATTGAAAGAGTGAAAAATAACAAAGCATCAAAATGTCTTCCCAAGACTGTCAGTATGTGTTTAAGAGAAAAGGTTTAATAAGACATGGAGACAGTGAAAGTTGCAGCATTCCTCCTCTCTTTCTCACTCTGTCACTATTGATGCACTCTCATCCTTAACTAGTGCTGATACAGTGATGTAAAAAGTTTTCAGGCAGACAGGTAGCTGTGCGACTGACAGCGCAGAACACAGGGGGAACAAGAGCGACGGGGAAGAAGCTGATTGGGTCCTTGTGAACTCAATTAAACTCGACAGGGATGTGACTGGCTGAAGCTAAAAAGTGATGATCAGGACAGACGCGTGATTGGCTTCATTCATTAAATTCTCTGCTGAGGAGGGATGAGAGGAATATATGGCTGCTGTCTGCAGGTTTAGCGAGTACAATGAGTTCTGAGTTCTGACATCTGTCTGACTAAAAAGAAAAAATCTCACATCTCAGCCTTCTCTGTGTGGTACACAGCATACTGAGACGCTCACATTCCCATTTCCATCATTCCAGAATTCAGTCTCTCACTTTATTTGTAACCCACACTTTATGAAACCCCTTTGTGGTTAATGTATGCTACACTTTACATGGTGTTTTAGCATCTTTTACCTGAGGGTTTTCATTTTTATGACTTCTAACTTTGTTGTTTTGATGTGCAATTCATTGTTGTCATATCAACACATATATTAAAGCCATAATGCATTTCTGTTTCCTTTGGCAGTTACACAATATATAAAAGAGAGAGTATTAGATTTGCTTCAGTATGCGGTAGGGGTGTAACAATACATGTATTTTTGTTGAACCGTTTTGGTACAATGCGTTCGATTCGGTACAGGGATGCGCACGGGTGAGTTCACATTACTGTACCGAAAATAAACCGAACCATGACCTCAAAAATTAGGTCTGCATCGCACCGTGGTTTTTGTGTCTTATTACACCCCTTTTATGTGGCGAGAACTCAGCCATGAATGTTGTTTTTGGCTGCAACTCTTGTGCATGTTTACACTGGTGCTACTGACCCTGTAGGGGCTCTGTCAGGATTGTGTGTGGAAGAAAAATGACAACGTAGCAGAAGCCAATTCATATGCTTTATATGAAGCGCAGACTCCACATAGGTTTATTATGTCATTATGTTACAAGTGGTTAGTGGTTTGTGCACTCCTGCAGTGAATTCCTGCAGTGAAAAAGCCTAACGAGAGGCACACTTGAAATGATGTAATCTAAAGCTAAAACTGAAGTAAATTTTGTGACTGAATGACATAAATAAATCAACCATTTGTTTTATGAAGTCATTCCTCCTGCTTGCTCATGTGACAGTCATGTGGACACAGGTTTCACTGTGAGTAAATTAGGCTGCAGTTTTATGGCTGTTATCTTTTCACTACTAAACTAGGGTGCGCTGGTGCGTGAGAGGTCAGGGTCTGTGTGTGTCGATGGGGGAGGCTGTTGCCGGTGGTCCTGTTGCTCTTGGGGATTTGTCTCTCATTCTCAAAGAGTCCTGACCACAGTTATCTGATCAATGAGGGGCAGTGGGCAGAAGCCCTGGGCTATATCTGCAGTGGTTGCTTTCATCGTGAAAAGATGGCCTTTCTCTTTTAATAAGAAAACAATCTTATTAGACTGTCAGCGGTTGTTGCAGATTTCACCTCTTGTGTGTCTCCCTTGGGGCGTCGCAGCAGCTCCACTGGGGACAGGAGTGGGGGGGGGGGTGGTAGTAGTTTGTTTTTATGGCCCAGCAGAATGGCAGCTTTTATTGCCCTGACAGGCCATTCGCCAAACACCTACCGATGGCACATCAATGGGACTGCAGAACGTTTGACGTCAACTTGCATGCTGACCTCCTTCCTTTACTCCTCACCGCCGTAAGAGCGAAAACAAACACTTAACCCCTCTGCTGGTATTCATATTCAAATAGTAATTGGCAGAAGGAGGAAATCTGAGTAAGGGCAAAGAGAAGGCAGAGTGGGAGGAGGAGGTGGTGGAGCTGGGGGGAGTTAAAGAGGGCAATAGCTTAAAAAAGCATTATGTCACTGAAGAATGTGTGCATGGCTCAGTGTTTAAGGGGCCAAGGCTTCAGGAAGAGAAAGGGGGTTTTGTTGGAGCAGATCTGGCTGCCTGGCAGGCTGATAGAAGGGCCCGTTCCCCCGTCTGCTTCATCCTGCTTTATGGCTCGATTTGACTTCCACTCTTAGTAAAAGTTGGGGTTGCCCCAAAGCGGTCCTATTGTGTGAAAGTTTGCTCTCTTTCCAGAGAGAACGCTTGTGCCTTGTTGACACCACAGCCTCTCCATATGGTCCCCTTTTTACTCCCTGCTCTCTATCAACTCTCCTACTAGTACTGCATCTTGTGCATCTCTTTCCGTTTTTGAAGCCTGGGCGACGACTGGCAACAATGGCTGCTCACACAGCTATCGGTACCAACAAGTTGGCTCTCATTTGGCAGATTCCACAACACTTCACGGATCAGTGGTGAAGCCAAAACTAACAGGGGAGAAGGAGGAGGATGGATGCGAGGAGATGGTTGCAAGGGAAGAAGGCATCTGGTCTCACCAAGGAGAGTCTCGGTGTGCCCAGAGCGTGGGCGTGTGATTGACCGGAGAGAGGAAGGAGAGAATTATTTTGGTTTATTACAGTTTTTTCCCAGTTCCCTTGGCAGTGTGTTTGGCGGTGCTGTTGCATGGTGTTTATTCATGAGCTTGATGGGGGCCTCCTTTTCAGATGAAGGAGAGGAGTGCATAGTTGTTTTTTTGGGAGGCGATGTAGGACAAATTGCAGCTGCCAGAGGTAATGGTGGATATTTTAAATTAACACCCACGCTCCTTCCCTGCCTTTTCTTATCCTTCATCTTCTGTCGCGCACTACCCCTAGTCTGAAAAACCTGGATGCACATTAGTCAGTTCTGCAAGATCTCATGAAGTTGTATTCCTTATAACCCTTAGTGTTGGTGTTCACTGCATTAACATGATGGTAGCCTGCCAGTCTTCCTGGTGCATCCTGACTGGTATTATTCCTGCAGAGAATCAGAGGCCTTGAGGGGGGGGGGGAAGCAGAGGGATGAGGCAGGAGGGGAATGGAAGGCGTGTGGCAGAAAGAGAGCAGCATTGTTTGCCTGTTCAACAACAAGGTGTAGTTTCTTTGTGGGGGTGAATTGAGATGTTTATTTCCTGACAAATTTGTGACTCGGTGACCCTTTTCTTTAGTAGACACAGTGTTCTCTGTCTGTCTGACTGAAGGGAGACAGGTGAGCGGAGCAAGGCAATGCTGTGGATCCTTATGTGGTTTCCATAGCACGGTGGATGTCAGTGGCATTTTCTCAATTTTAAAAATTAGCCAATATAGGTAAAATGATGGTACATGAATGCACATCTATGAATGTCCCGTTGGGCAGTTTCAGCTCTTTAAACCAGGTAAAAGGATCTGACACAAGCTTTAACTCCTGTTCTGCTGAAGATGTCGCCGGTTTCCTGGATTACATCTGAGCACTGGCAGCACTGGCAGCTCGTGCTTGCTGCGTTTTCAGTATCTTTGCTTCTATATTGAGGTGATAGGTCAAATTCTCCTGAGGTTCCTCAGACACCGTTGTGTGTGTGTGTCTGACTGTGTCAAAGAAAGCACTTCTATTTGCAAGTGGGCCTGGTCAGGAGTTTGTGGAGTATCTGGTGACTTGGGAGTATTTGCTCACAGCTACATAGCTTTCTATCTATAAATACACAGTTATATTCTGCCGGGATCACTGACTTTCCAGGAGCTTAAGGAAGGCATGCGCTCGTAATGTCAATGTATATCTGCCATTTATTGTGTGCCTGTGTGTGTGTGTGTGATGGTCTTCAGCTTCCTGTTTGTGCAGTGTGGAGGATTGCTTGCCTGTCTGTAAAGTGTTTGCACTGCAGGACAGACAGAAATCCAGACAAGTATGTGTTACATTTACTCTGCAGTCTGAGCTGTGTGTGCATGTTAAATTGTGCGTCCACATGTGCATATGTGCATTGCTGCTCATGCTTGAGGCTTGTGTGTGTGTGTTCCCTTTAGCAAAGTAGTGCTGATTCAGTGATGTGTCCTTCCATCCACATTTTTTCCCCTCGCTTTTCACAGTGAGTGTTCTTCTTTTTAAGCCTTCAGGCAACCTTCCTGCTCAGCCTCTTCTTCCATCACACACACACACACACACACACACACACACACACACACACACACACACACACACACACACACACACACACACACACACACACACACACACAC
>JAVQJX010080899.1:0-14548 GCA_036025115.1 Ambassis agassizii
CACACACACACACACACACACACACACACACACACACACACACACACACACACACACACACACACACACACACACACACACACACACACACACACACACAATGTTAATCCATGAAACCAATTTATCTGTATATAGTGTGTTCTTTTCATTTAAAGTGATGACACAGGTAATATTGAATAGTTGTTTTCGCACATATTGTGCCTCTATTTAAAGTCTGCCGTTTTTCAGGTGTGTGTTAGTACAAGCAGCATGCACAGAGATGCATAATCATGCTCCAAAATACCTCACTACCTACAGTAGGTGGAATACTTTTATAGTGAACAGGCAAAATGTGAAGACTCTCAAGAGCTTTAACTGTAAAGGTAGCTGCAGTTGTTACTCTTCTCTGTTATTTCTAAGGTTCTTACTCTTACTCCCATTTAACACAGTGTCCAGCTATTATTCTTAGGAAGCATTATTTTCCAGTTTACTGCCATTTAATCAAATAATCTACCACATGTACAATATTAAAGCTTCATTATTTTCAGCACAGTTATGATGGAATGGGAACAAGGTCATGGGTGACTCTTCAAAACACCAATCAGCAGCAGCCTCTCCTTTCATTCACATCAATTCTCTGTCTCTTCAGTCTGACAGATGGCACAATAGCACACAATTCAAGAATGAATAGGTAAGTGCAAAATTCTTCTCCTGTTAATGTGTGTGTGTGTGTGTGTGTGTGTGTGTGTGTGTGTGTGTGTGTGTGTGTGTGTGTGTGTGTGTGTGTGTGTGTGTGTGTGTGTTTGTATATATATACACTGTACAGGTTGTGCATTGAACGAATAAGAGCTACTACTGCAGGTAGCGGTAGACTTTGAAGCAGTGGTTGCCAGAATCTGCAACCACAACATGTCCATCAGAGGTGAGTGCCAGTCCCTGAGGGCCGTAGAGAGGGTCAGCTGACGTGTTGATGTAAGAGAGGAATGAACCGCTGCCATCGAACACCTGAGAGAGACACACACACACGTCGTCAGTGCTGTGTAAACCTGAATGCTTGCTTTAATGAATTGTTGTTGTTGAATTGTAGATCAGTAGATCTGCATTATTTTGTTGGGATAATTAGGTTATTGTGCAAAATCAGTGCAAGTAAAAAACAAAAACAAATATACTATAACAAAGTGCAAATTCAAGTTGTTTTGTACTTTGTACTGACCTGTATCCTGCTGTTACCCCAGTCTGCTACTATGATGTTCCCATTGACATCCACTGCTATTCCTGTGGGGGCGTTGAACTGCCCGTTACCTTCACCATTAGAGCCAAACTTCAGCAAGAATTCTCCTTCTGTGTTGAACACCTGCAGTTTTGTGATGAAAGATGAGAAAAAAAGGACAAATACATATATTTAAATGCATTTATATAAAGAACGATGTTGGAAACTGAGAGCAGAGATGGAACATTGTTTAATTCAGTTAGTTGCAGTTCACAACCTCACCACTAGATGTCACTAAATCTGGATCTTGAACATTGAGCACTGCACACTTAAGCTCTCCTGTACTTACCTTAACTGAGTGGTTATGGAAATCTGTCACAATTATTTCATTGTTGTTGTTGACGGCAGCAAAGTGAGGGCCTGGATTAAACAAATCACAAACATAGTGTTGTTATAAAATACTGCTCTTAACTCACAGAAGAAACAAATGTTAGTTATTATGACAGATGTGTGTGGAAGACATGGAACATAATGTACTGATGCAATCAAACAAAAACAAATCAGTCAATGGTACATCATGCCATTGTAAAGATACTGGAGTTAATGAAGTAGAGTAACAATGCAATGTTAAAAAATGTCAACATTCAAGCTCCCGTCTGATGTATAAATGTTTCCGCTTGGATCACGGGGTTTTTATGGTTCCTGTGTTGGCATACTCTACGTCTTCATTCCACATGCAGGTGTGAGCTGGTTGGAGAAAGACTGTAGGGGAACAGTGCACTGTATTACCATTGAGTGTACCTGCAAACTGCCTGTCACCGTTGCCGCGGTTACCGAACTTGGTGACCAGCTTGCCGTTGACCTGGAAGATGAAGACGCAGCAGGCCTTGTTGTCGACCACGATGATGTGACCGTTTCTGTCCACTGACACACCTTTAGGACCCATCAGCTTCCCCGAACCAATCTTGTTCTGAAAGCATTTTATATTCTGTTACAGTTTCTTTTAATTATATTTCACAGTATGAGTAGTGTAGTTATAAATTATTAGCAGCAGTTAATCCTCTATGAAAAAAAAGGCTAAAAATTGAAGTCAAAATCAGCATGAATACGTGATCTCTGTATTTCTGTCAGCATTCTACATGGTAACACAAACGCTACTATCAAAGTTATCTTTGCACTGACGCTGAAATACAAACAATTAAAAGCTTGACTTACTTTAAACTTTCCCTCGCCTGAAAAGATGCTGACCCATTTGTTGTCATAGTCAGCGATGATGATGTCACCATTGGGATGGACAGCCACGCCCGTCGGCCGCTGCAGCTGACCTGGAGTCCGACCCCGGACGCCAAAACGACTTTTAAACTGGCCATCGTTAGAAAAAATCTGCAGTGTGTAAAACAGCAACAATAAAAACTAAACCATAATATAATAGTTATGTACAAAAAGTACAGATGCAGCACTGTTTAGCTTCACTGAGTGCAGACAGTGCTCAGTATGTTTGCAGTGTACACAGTAGGGAGTCATTCTCACCTGGACACACTGGTTGTTGCTGTCTGCTATGAGCACCTTCCCCTGAGAGGAGGCAGCCACACCCTGCAGGTTAGTGAACTCCCCTTTGTTTCTTCCTTTTGTGCCTGTTGGATGGATGATGTGACATGTTTTTGAACATAAGCTGATACTTCAAATGAACATATTGTTTCATTGTTTAATAAATAACACAGACATCAGAAACAGTCTTTCTATTGTATTCTGTATTTTAATCATAGGTGTTTGATGCTCAGCCCTCCTGCTGCATGTCGTTCTTACCAATCCTGAAGATAAGGTCGTCCTCGATAGGGTTCTCTTTCCTCCTCCCAGTGCTGTACATACTGGCCGGCCTCTTTATGGCCTTCTGCTTGATGTGTCCGCTGCCGGGAGACTTCAGCCTCTTCTTTATGCTGTCTGAAGATTGGGACACGTCTATGGATTTGGTGGCCTTTATCTTAAAGGGGCTCCCTTTGATATGTTGGTCATACAAACGCAGAGATAAATTAAAAGTGCCCTCTTTAGGAGCTGTGAACAGGTACTCATAAGTGCCGTTCTTGTTGTCCAGAATCTCTCCATCACCTTTGCTGCCATCAGGTGAGGAGAGATCAGCAGTGATGACTGCGTTTCCCATCTTGCACAGCTCTCCATCTTTGTCCTTAGTGGTTATAGTGATGGAGGTGGGCACACCCACCACACAGTGCCTTAACCCTTCACCTGTGGCCACAGTCTCAGAGGCCACGGCGTTTGTGGTTACAATAGTTCCCAAGTTGTGGATGGACTTTTTAAGTCCTTCCGTCTCCACAAGGAAGTCCAGCTGGTCGTTCTCTCCGGGCTGCAGGGGAAGCTCCTGGCTGGCCAGTTCTATGAGACGCTCGCCCATCTGCTTCTTCACCAGCAGCACCTCGGCTTCTGTGCCATGGCTCAGGGCCTGCTGCGTGAAGTTACAGCTGCTGTTGATGCCCTCCTGGCCCTGCAGAAGGGTATCCAGCTGGGCTTGGAGCACCTATACACAGACGCACCAGCAGGGGGCAGCGGAGAGACACAAGGGTTAGATTCCACTTTTAGAAACTTTTGAAGCTTGTGATGCACCACGAAAAATGTAATGTCATCTAATTTTCCTCTGTTGTTATTTAATTAGATAGATTTATCATTTATTTATTAACTCTTGACTCATTCTCCAGACTGGAAACCGCTCTAAAAACCTCTGCTGTCAAAACCCCCATTCAAGCCGAGCAAGTTCCACCATTTTGTAGGAGGGGAAATGAAAATGTCAGTAAACAAATAAAGCCTGACCTCTTGGGATTATGCTCTATAAGAAGATGTTTACAAAACATCTATAGTTAAGTCCTGACCATGTGTGTCCTCACACACAGATCCAGATTTAATGCGCAGGTTCATATAGACACATCATCCTCGGCTGACTTGCAGTTGCTGACAAAAAGCTATAGGCTAGCCTTACATATGTATTACTCACACACATGGTTTAATAAATAATTTATCACCACACTGTTATTCAGTCTTCACACTAGCCCATTTTCAAAATTTTCTACAAATTTAACACCATACACTATATTGAATAACATTGTTGGAAACTGAAATAATTTCCAGTTTTTCCAGTTTGTCTTTTTCACTTCTGTTTAAACTTGTCACTTTATCATCTGGAATCTCTCTGTGTTTTTTATTGTCCTTGTTTTGGTAGGTAATTGCTGTTACCTAGCATGTGATGTGATACAAACAAACAGCATCATGTCATGCAACAAACGTGCATATGTTTGCATGTGATTATCATTCATATTTCTGTGAGAATGATCTTTTTCCACTAACACAGCAGCACACAGCATCAGGTTGACTATAAATAAATGAATGTAGTATTGTTGATCCATAGCGTTAGCAAGTGACTTTATGGTTTGCTTGTAACAATAATCAATAAAACCGAATAAATTCATGAATGTGATCATCATGCGCCTGTTATTAAGTATACATTTCATCCATTTTAACCCACTGTATCTGCACATGGTTGCAGAGGCCGTCTATGCATACAGCTCAGTGTGCTATATCAATAACCAAAAAGTTATAAGAAAGAGAAATTCTTCACAGCTGATACTGGCTTTGGTTTATAACTGAGACAGCAGTTTATTAAAGCAGCAGGACAAACTCACCCTCATCTGATCATCACACTCCTCTTCTTCTGCCAAAACAGAGGCCATTAAGCTACTTATCTCCGACTACTATCCGCGGACTCACGGTGAATCTCTGAGAACAACGTATCCTCCACACGCTCTGCCTGAACAGCTTCACAGAGGATGACGTGTGCGCAGCGTGAAGAGCAGATCTGTACTGTATGCTCTCACTGCACATGACACACCCTGATCAACCCCAGAGTACACTGGCTCCATCTAGCTACCACTGCAACAACACAACTGAAAGTCACACATCTGACTCCCCTCAGGGCTGCAGCGTTTTGACTGCAACACAGCAGCCTCCGAGTTGTAAATCATTAACAGCACATGTGATGAAACTCCCAGAGGGAGCGGCAGGCAGGCTCAAACGGGTGATTGGTGGTGCAGTTGGGGTGGTGCACCAGCTCCCCCTCTTCCTACCAGTTAATCGTCTGTCAGACCAGCTGAGCCCCTGATACACAGATCAGCAGCAGCAGACTGATGAGCAGGTACAATTCTACAGATCACAACGAGGTCAGTGTATTTGTTTTAATGCCGCACCAGATTTAAAATGTTAGTGTGTAACTGTCGTGGTTGCTGATGGACAAAAGTCTTGCACCACACTCTATGGTCAGATTCTCACCTTCTGCTTCAGGCCGTAGTTCACTTCCAGCTCCATGAGTAAAACACTCTTGCGGACGTTGAGGGTTTTCTGCAGCTCATCAAAGGTGGTGTGTATGTCATCCTCAATGGAGCTCTTCTGATTGGTCAGCTGCTGCAGGATCTCTGACAGTGTCTGCAGGGCTGTGTCAATCTCCGGTAACCTGGAAGCAAAAAGACGAGTGTAAGGATTCTCCATATAATGAGTCATATGACAGAGTAGGGGAAAGAAAGGAGGACTGTGTTTGGTTCAGCGTCTGTAGCAGTGTATTTATCATTTACATGATGTTCCTGTCGTACCTCTTCTTGACAGCATCTAGCTGGTCCTGTAATGAAGCCTTGTGTTGCTCCACTACATCTTTAAGAGGCACAGTAGGGTGTTCTCCGTGTTCGCCACTTGTGCACTCCTGACACATGGCTGTCTCACATGGAGGACAGTAAAACTCCATGACCTAAGACACGGGGAAAGCAGAGATAAGACTTAAAGGACCTTGAATCTTTGACCGCAATTATTCAAATTAGTGCTAAGAATGGCAGTAATGTTTCAATTCAAATGACTTGGTGAAGTCATATCTACTTAAAATTGCTCTAATTTTGTGTACATGTTTGTATTTGTTGAACATTTGTCCTGTACATGTGTGTGGGTCTTACACTGCCTCCATGGTTGGGGCAGGAGAGCAGTTGGCCCGTAGCCACAGTGGTGATGTTGTTGAGAGCGGCGGCCTCCTGGCTGCAGCTATCCGGCGCCCGCTGCAGCACGTCCATCAGGTTGGTGATGAAGAAGTTGTTCTGTAATGCCGCCACACCCTTCTCCGGCAGGATGGAGGTCTGGCGGCACACTGGGCACGACAATGTGAGGCTGTGAGCGGGGATGTAATTCTGCAAGCACCTGCAGGATGGGAGAATAAGAGACTGTATGGGGTCACATTAAAAAGATTTCGGCCTATTTTTTTCTTTTCATTATACAATTATGAGAAGCCAATATAATCGTTCAAACTATCATATCAGAGTATGAACAATTATTTGACCTTTAAAACCGAGGAAGGTAAAATTTATGACTTTGAGGCCATCTAGTGGCTGAAATGTTTACTTCCTCCAAATGATTCATATACGTAGATTGACAAACTATTACTTCTATTTACTTAAGGGTACTATAAACATGATCAATCTGATATCTTATTTGACATAACTATATGTATTTCCTGTTTTGAAGCATTTTTTAAACCAACAAAATCCTAACTGGCCACTGAACATCTTGTTGGAGGTGGTCAGAGAGTGCACACAATGCTTTCAACAGGCATATAGTGCAGACAGTGCACATTAAAGATTCATTTAGTTTCACTTCTCTTTCACTAACTAAGGTTGAAACAGCACTCTGTGTCTTGCTGATGGATGAGAGGAAGATAATCTGATCACACTCATCACAGACTGGAGCAGATGTGTTTGGAGTGAAAGCTTCACACACACAGAGTACAATAATATAATAATAACTACTTTCCAGAAGCAGCCAGAGCAAAGGGACAGCCAGGCACTGTCCACAATTTGTCTTTTGTGTCAGAAACAAAGGCTGCTTAACAGAGGGAAGTCAAAAGCAGCAAAGCAAAACCATCTCTTGTGAAACAATGCTCACATTCAGGAGAGATAATCTAAAGGACTATTCCTGCTTTTTCTTCATAGGCACACATAGAAAAAAAGTTGACAAAGTATGTCCAACATCCAGGACTAAATCCACTCACCTCTCACAGAAGGTGTGCAGGCAGGGCAGTACTTTGGGGTTTTCGTAGCGGTCCAGACATATACTGCAGATCAAGAACTGCTTGTCAATTTGGCGGACGACGGGACTGGGAATAGTGGTGCCTTCACTGGCCATCCTAAAACATAGGAGTCCCTCTTCCTCTTACCCTGCACCCTGCAGAGAAACACAGATGGAGCAGGGACATGACGAAAAGGCAGCGCACATGATCAAACACACAGCGACCATCTCATGCTGCTGGGTGGAAATCTGTGGGACGTAAAGATCAGAGTCTGAAGGTATAAAGACAAAGTAGCTTCTTCCTTCCATCCTCCCTGCTGAGAGAGGACATGCCTAAACAAATACACCAATCAGCAACTTTGACAACTGGTTTTAACTTGAAAAAACAGCTGGTATTGTTTTGGACCAACTGCTACATGAAGTCATTAACATACAAACACCCTTTATTCATCACTATATAAGACTCAAGAAAAAGCAGCAAAGGGGACCGAGGAGACAAAGTGAGTCCAATGTTTGTACCATGTGATGACAAAGATGTTTAAGATATCTCAGTGAAGTAGCTCTTTAACCAAAGGGATATAATTCTTGAGTCACAGTGAACTTTGACCATCTGCTTTTCTGAGATAATGTGTTGAAAAGAGAAAACAGACAAACAAATAATAGGATTTTAAACCTTTAATCAGAGTTAGTTAGTATAGAGATCTAGCTGATGAACATAAAGACAAGTAACCAGCATCACTTTTTTATGTTCCAGTACAGATTTATCTTGTGTCACCATGCTGGGTCTTGACCCTCATGTTGGTAACCACTGCAGCAGAAGAGCAGGAGCAGGAGCTGCGCTGGGCGTTTGTCATAAAAGGCACTTTAAGCGATAAATATTTGATTATAAAGTGAAAGCAGGGCACTTTGTGTTCAGCGCACAGTCGACAGAAACAGCACCGTGAAGCTCTGTAAAAGAACACGACTGAGTATTCTTCATCTTTCTCTTAAGCTTTATCTGCAACATCTTTTCCTGGCAGGACCGTCTCTGTGCGATATTCCTGTAACATCGTCTGACAGCTAACTGAGACACAGAAAGTGTGTCAGTCCTTTTATTGTCTCCTCACATTCAAGACAGGCACAGAAACAGGCCACCTCTGCTGCTGAGAGCAAACCCTCAGGGACTGTACTTCTTTCTGCAGTGCACGCTCTTCATCATTCTATTTTCATTTAATCTCCCTCTCTTATGCACATCTCCTCCTCTCATTTCCTCCGTCTGAAAGCAGTAACTGCAAAGTGCTCTCCTTATGAGCTTAAACGTGAAGAATGTATGATTATAAAGAAGCTGTTAAGCTGTCACTGAGTTATTATTAAACTTTTTTTTAGAGATGAATGTTTTACCTGTCAGACATTGCACCGAGCTGCTCATTGCAATAACAACATAAAGTTATCATGGATGATCCCCTCATGTAAAGTCGTACATGAGATGAAGCTGTAGCATCTGTGTGGAGCGGATGACAACACGCCTGCACACACAAAAGCTCAGGCTTGAGGCTGTATGTTAATAACTCACCGGATTAAGCAGATGAACGGAGCGTCAAATATGCCACTGATTCTAAATCCAAAACTCCTAAATCCTGAGACAGAGAGCCAGGGCAGCACTGTGCTGACAGTGCACAAGGTCGCAGCAGCCACACAAACGCTCCACTCTTACATAATCAGATCCGCACCAGCTAAACGGAATAATTCCTGCTGGATTGAGCTGTCATCTCATACACAGCGGAGGGAGCAGTCTACGCTAAATGTAATGAACTGGATCATCCAGCACACACAAAGTACAAATGATATTACCGATAACATAACTTACAGTGCTGCATTTATGGTCCCATCAACAGGCGTCATCCACTTCAGACAGAAACACTCTTTACAAATGAGTGAATGTCTTTCAGGTCGTCACGTATAAGATCCCACTGAACCTCCTTCAATCAGTGCTAACATGAAAGGATGCTTTACTCCAGGTAGCGACATCGAGCCATGTAGGAGATGCCAGTGTGTGTGTGTGTGTGTGTGTGAGAGAGAGAGGAGAGAGCAAGCCAGCCCCTCTGTGTGTTCATGGGTGTGTGCACACACGTGAGCAAAGTTGAGGAGGGGCGATATAGCCAGATTGTATTTCAGTTTTTACATCATCACTTCCCCTCCCTCCCTCATCACTTCCTCTCCTCCCATCTCATGCAT
Source organism: Ambassis agassizii (assembly GCA_036025115.1). Lineage (NCBI taxonomy): Eukaryota > Metazoa > Chordata > Actinopteri > Ambassidae > Ambassis > Ambassis agassizii. The sequence goes on from JAVQJX010080899.1 coordinate 9,503, forward strand.
TCCTTACTCAGCCTGTCATTCATCTCCCTCCTTCCTCCGTGTCTCAAGTAAAATGCTGCCTCACTGCAGAGCAGTGTGACCTGGTATTGGCTGATGGCTGGTGATCTAACGAATGAGGGAGGGAGCAGGAGAACGGGACAGAAGCTAAGGGTCCCCTTCACGACTGAGAGAGATAAAGTGGTCTTTCTGAGGCTGCTGACTCACACACTGACTCATCCATGCACAGATTACACAATCAAAAGAACCAAAAGCAAAATGAATGCATGGCTTCAAATCTGCCAAAAAAAAAAAGGAGATGCGTAAAAGTTGCTTGTATGATCGTGATGGACAGTGATTACTGACAATAAACTCCACTTTCACCATATTAACATTTGGAGTTGTTTTTAGGCTGTTGAGTTTGTTTCTGCACTACCAGAGAATAAAACTGCTAAATAACATGTGGACTCTTCAAATTCCTGTTTTCTTCTATTCTGTGTCTAGAACAGTCGAGCTTGTTGGCGCTTTTTCACACATTGCATTATGCCTGGCAGCTCCAAGGCTGTTCCAGTGATCTCATCTCAGTCTCTGCCAAAAATCACTGAGCTCAGTCAGTCAGTCAGAGGAGAAGAAAAAAACCACTCAGCAGGACAGAGAATAAAAAACATGGCTGATTGTGTTGGAGCAGAAAACACATGTAGGCAAACAACAACAGAAATCAATCTCTGATTTAATACTTTAAAGATGGTGTTATGTGTTCTTATTGACAACAAACAGAACCTACATTGCATTAGTCTGTTTCTCAGCACTTTCCTGACTTCCTTTCTTGTCTGTGGCACTTAGAGCCCAATCTCTGTCACTGTTTTTGTTAGTAGTAGGAAACACCTAGACAGTGTTCGGGGCGGCAGTAGCTCAGTCCATAAGGCACTGGACTTTGAAGCAGAGGGTTGCTGGTTTGAGTCCAGCCCTGGACACATGGAGGTGGGCTGGTAGCTGGAGAGGTGCCAGCTCACCTCTGGAGAGTTTCTGCTGAGGTGAGGGATCAATAGAGTATGATTCTATTCTTACTGTGACCAAAAATCAGAATAGTTCCTTTTCGGAATCCTTTTTAGTTTGTGTGACAAACTTGCTTTCTTATGGACTGAAATCAAACTGACGTGTCATGTTCAATCAAATTATCAATTGATGCTGTTAAATGCTGGATTGCATCAGTAGTTATCAATCAATCTATTCATTTTGTATCCACACACCAATCTATCTGCATGATGAGCACATATGTAAATTTATTCAAACTAACAGACTGAGCCATAAACTGTCTCAGTTTAAAAAACATGACCATCACTGGAAACATAATAATGAAGATACACAACAGCTCGGGGCACTGACACACACACACACACATGAGGAGTAAACACGTCACTTAACCTGTTTTAGCAGCACTGTTTACACCCACAGCATCACCCCTGCAGCATTAAGACACTTCAAAGACAGCAATAAACAGCAAAAGGATACAAATATTTCCAGCTTCCTGCTTAAGATCTCAAACAGGAGACAAACAGGCGGGCTACTCCCTCATCCATCCTACAGTGACTGCTTCTGGCTCAGGCTGTAATTTTAAACCATTTCCACTCACCAAGCAGAAATAAGTCTTTTGTAAGTTTTTTTTAGGTTTTGGTTTACATGGTGGCGTGTGTGTGTGTGTGTTTCTCTTGTCCAACCCACTGCTCTTTCCAGAGCACTGACCTCAGCTGCTTTAACCACGTGAACACACAGAACACACCGTGTGACACTGCACAATGGTTTTTTTTTTACATATGTTTATTAAAATAACAAGGTGTGATCATGTAGTCCACCTCACATCACCTGGTGACATGGTAATGTTTTTATGTTGGTCAGATGTTCAACAAACCAGTCACATGCACATTTACTGTTTATAATGTCCTCTATCAAGCCATAGATCACTTATTGTTTTATGTATTTTATATTTTGGTGATGGTTTAGTTAGGTGTTGTTTTTTTTTTTTTTTTTATTTATCCAAAGTCTTTTCAGTCATTTCATTCTGAGGACACAAAATGTTAAGCCAGACATTTAAACACAGACACATCATAAACACAAAAAGCAAAATCTCATCATCCCATTCATCACAGCCTACATGACTAAAATGGCTGCTGCCAGTAGAATAGCCACAAATGACTGCCCACCTAACTTCCAGCTGCCAGCAATCATGTCTTCATTATGCCTTAAAAAATTGTCTATTTTGTTTTCTGTGTTTATTTTAAATCATCGTGCCAATCAAAAACAGCATAACACCATCAACACACACAGAGTCTACAATATTAAAAGACACATCTGAAAGCAACCTTCATTCAAGGGAATCAGGGACTTTACATGTGGGTGGCATTAGCCTGAATTATAAGAACAGTCTCATTCTAATCTAAAGCATCCACTGGGGGCAGGATGATGAGAGATTACAGTCCCAGAGCACGCCTTTAGTCTCAACATCCAATCCCATATCCATCCTCCCCCCACTGTCACATGCCTGAACCACCAGAAACAGCACCCAGTTGACTGGTCAACAATATTTTTTTAACACGTGGGAGGATCTAAGATTATTTTTTTTCCTGTGGTGGATAAAACTTTACTTTTGATCTCAGAGTTGTGTGCTATTGTGTGTTCCTCCTTTTGGGTGTGTGTTTGTTTCTGAGAAAAGACTTCACTGTGAGTGAATAAGGAAACCCCACATCAGCATGTCACACTGCTATTTATCTGCCAACCTCACACTCTGGGGACAAAAGATAAGACATATTCTATGTGTGCATTTGTGTGTGTGACTGTATGCAAACAACTGACCTCAAATAAAAAAGCTGCAGATGTGCAAATGTAAGGCCTTTGGAAACTGTCCATGCTGCACATCTGTCAAGCAGAATTCAGTCAAGCTGCAACACTGAGGCTCAAGGTCCAGACATAATGCAGTGACACAGTAACAACATAAAAACAAATTGATTCAGAGCAACTTCAATCCTGAGGAAACAGGCAGAGATCTATTTAGAGATCTTAAATGAACCGGGTGCAGTCATATAAGGTCAATATAATATATAAAAAAAAGTTTTCAATAAATTGTTGATTTTTTTTGCTTAATGCACTTGTTTGTTTTCTAATGGAGAGCTAGATCACATGATCAATATCATTCAGTCTGGTACATGTAAGGACACAGCCAGCAGTGCATTAGCTTAGCTTGGCATAAAGGCTGCAAAACTGTGGGAAACAGCTCCATGTCTAATGTCAATATAATCCACCAAAACCAAAGTCCACTCAAAATGATAGATACTGTATGAAGTATAAAAACAATTTTATAGCATAGATCATGTGCTGAACCAATTTCAATGTCAGTACAGGTAGTACAGTTGCCGGGCAACCATACTCCAGGAAGCTGTTGCCACCAACCATGTCATATTTAAATGGGTTAAACAAACAACACATTAACCACCATCAGAATATATGTGGGCTAAGGTGGACTGAGACGTTTTGATTTTGTGTTATACTGTACATCACACCTAGTGACACTTTGACCCACAAACATTGTTATCATGTTGTACAGTACACACCTGCTACTTGTCACGACCAGCAGCCGAACAGGAAAAGGAAACGAGAGTGCGCTGATCTGTTAAAGCATGTTGTTGAAAAATAATATATGTTTCAGCATGTGTACACTTAACATGAACACCTTCTAGGACCTGTATTTCTACTATTAACCAACACGCCTTCCAAGGTAATCACCTGGAATTACTGAAGCATCTCTTAATAATCATTTCCTGCTACAGAAGCCAAACACAGTTTTGTCAGAGACGCACAACAAATTCCCCCAAAGCAACACTCTCATAGTTTCTCCTTACCTTTAATCATACATCTTTCTATCTATTCTTTTCTTTTCTGTTTATTTCTGACCGCTCTTATTAGTCCCCATAAAGTAAACACCACACTTACTTCCACTCCATGGCTGCCCTCCTCTCCTGTCCTCTTTTTTCTCCTGGGGGAAGACAAATGCTGCTCTCTGTCATCTAATCCTCCTCATCTCTGATATACTGTGGTGTGTGCAGTGGGCAGAGAGGGGAACGCATGTGAGAGGCCTGGGCTGCTACAATAATCCAAACAGACTGACAGAAAGCCACTGGGTGAGCAGAGGCAGACAGGGGGAGGGCCCTACCAGCAGTGTAGAGGGAAAGAGCCAAAGGACCAATCAGAGGGTTCAGAGTGGCCGGAGAAGGCTGAGCCTCCAGCTTGTGCCAGTGTTTAACCCCAGCAGTGAGTAAATTAGATGTAAAAAAGAAATCATGACATTATTTCGTGTGCATAAATACTATCCCTTTTTATTGCCCCTTATTTTTTAAGTGTGATCTCAGCTTTTCCACTGAGACATGCAATGACATCATGTTTTGAGAAAACATATGAAAACATCCATTCATCCTTTTACCTAACCTGCTTCAATGAGTCAGAGACACAGGGCTAAGTGGAACCAATCCTACAAAACACATAAAGTTACTGAAGTCCGCTGGCCAAAGTCTCAATGATTCAAACCAGGCGGTTAGAATAAAATACTCACACAAAGTCATAATAATCACCACAATCCTCTGAATGATGACCAGACACATCCAGTACATGACAGTTCAAAGAGCAGAACTGCAGTTATTTACCAGCTAAATAAGCACGTTACTATCTGTCCTGTTTGCCTCCAGGGGACTCTGTGCACTGAAGCACAGCTGGTAAACAAGACTGACATGATGCAGCAGAAACCTAAACTTTATATGGACAAAGTGTTTGTAAACGGAGCTACATAAACTGCTCACTTCTAAAGAAATCGTTTTATAATTTACTGTATACATTCAGTGGCACAATTTAATCTAATGCACAGCTAATTTTAACGATGTGCTGTCCACACATCTCTTATACTTCAGTTTTGGAAGGGGATTGCTGTGCTGTCACACACACACACACACACACACACACACACACACACACACACACACAAACACACACACACACACACACACACACACACACATATGTCACAGA
>JAVQJX010080903.1:0-12155 GCA_036025115.1 Ambassis agassizii
CTCACACACACACACACACACACACACACACACACACACACACACACACACACACACACACACACACACACACACACACACACACACTACTAACAAAAGATCCCTGGAGGCTGGTAGAAGAAGAGATGAACTTTGACCCCACTGGACATTCAAAAGTTGAAGCAATAGCTGGACTCCAGAGTTGCATAAGCGTGTATGTGTGTGTGTGTGTGCTGTATTGTTTGTGCGAGTAGGTCAGGGTTGAGACAACTGGAGTCTGGCCTTTGCTTTCTTACCCTCAGGGCTGGATTTGGTGTCTGTGTGCACATGTGTGCATATGTGTGTGTGTGTGTGTTTGTGTTGACCATTTGGTTGGAACTGTAGCTAATTTCTCAATCAGACACACACATACCATCTTCTCAATCCATCCCAAAGGTCAAGCCCTATTCATTCACCATTGTGTCCAGTCCCAGTGGGTTGCTGTTCTTCCTCAGGCAGATGCAGGCAGACAATAATAGCCGGTCTAGCTCAAGGTACATTTTAATAAAGACCTGAGGCAGCTACTTGCATTCAGAGAAATGCCAATGGCTCAGTCGGGGAGCAGCTACCATTGAACATGAAGGCATTTTGTATTGTCAGAATTGTGAGCTAAAGTCAAGTTTCAGCTTCTAAAAGAAAACTTATTAGTATACATGACAAATGGTAACTTAGTGTAAAAAAATTTTGATATGAGACTATAGAAAGCTTGAATTTGGTTTTTGGACAGAGGTTGACTGTGACTCAACTGTGGGACTGGTGGGCGGCCATGTTTGATGTCCTCTGCGGTCATAGATGAGGTTGAGTCACAGCATCATGTGTTCCTGCTGGACTGCTTTGTTAGTGTGGCTCCATCGTGCCTCTGCGGTTACACAGTGTGTGTATATGAGTGTGTATGTGAGGAGTGTATTCTGTGGTTTTGAGAGGAAGTCCAGCAGGGATTGAGGTTGATGTTTGTTGCAGGGAGTGGAGAAATGCATGGGGATGAGGGAGTTAAAGAGAGAAAAAAAAAGCAGGCTCAGAGTATTGACTTTCACTATGTCTCACTTTAAGCGTAAGTGTGTTTGTCAGTGAAATCTGATGGCCCCATCAGCTGTCCTGGACGTGCCTGTCAGAAGGGCTTAAAGGAAAAAGAGTGTCCAGTGTCCAGCACTTAAAATGTCTTCTCTGTAGACATTTTAAAGGCCATTATTTACTATAATTAATTGCTTTGTGTTGAGCATTTTTCACATGCAGTACATGTAATCCTATAAATCATTAAAAAGCATCCAAGGCTCTCTGAACTCTAATGTCTTGTACCCGTCTTTGTAAAATAATCTCACTGCTGTTTATTTATGCTCATTGTCTCTTTAGTGTTGATGTGGACATGAATAAATGATATAAATGTGTCTGCCTGTCCTTCTGTCTGCGTGTCTGTCCCATGGGGCGGCTCAGACTAAACAAACAGCTGTGTTTATGAAGCAGAGAAGAGCCACAAGGGTCTTCTGTTTACTGGTCCATTTCAGCACTCACACACACACACACACACACACACACACACATACTAGCAAGCACATGCAGTGGCACACTTGCGAATGCCCTGCACTCATCTTTTACCTGGCCTGCTGTGTTTTTGATCCCTGGTGTTTTTTGGCTTCTTCCCTTTCTCTCTCTCTCTCTCTCTCTTTCTCTCTCTCCTGGCCCCTCTACTCAGTGCATTGCTCGCTCGCTCTCAGACCGACAGGAATGCCACTCCATGTGACCTCTCACCTACAGCAAGGAGGGGTGCTGGTTTAGACGAGGGAGCAAGGGGGCAGCTGCAGTCATGTGCCCAGGCCTGGAAGGAAAAGCACATGCACACACACACACACACACACACACACACACAGGTTGCCAGGTTGTTACCTAAAACACACACACACACACACACACACACAGTCTGTCTGAGAAAGTGTAGGATGCAGTGCTTTGGTGTGTGTGTGTGTGTGTGTGTCTTTGTGTGTGTGTGTGTGTGTGAACGCACGAGTGGAGTGCAGCCTCACACAAAGGCGTTATTGTTGGCGAGAGGGGGCCTGAGGGGAGGCAGGCAGTCTGATTGGTTAAGACTATTGTGTCTCACTTTGCCCATTCTCCCTGTCACTGAGGATGTCATTACAGTGGCTCTCTAACTCTTTCCTTCTCGCCCCCTCTCTCACAAGCCTGAGATCATCTGAGGACTCGAGATATTCACAGAAACATGTAGACCATGCAACAAAACTGTTACTTCTTGAGTGCAGACATTCATAAAGGCGTAGTAATTCTTCTATTCTTCCAGCACTGTGGCAACTATGGCTTATTATGATTAATGGTAATCTGTTAATTATTGTTTTATTCTTATTATAGAATAGAGTTTTAAAATGATATAACAAACTATCATCATCTGCCCAAAAGCTCAAGTGAGTTCATCTTCCACTTTGTAATCCTGCAAACAGAGGGACCTTAGTTGCACATTTTTTTCATATAATACAGACAAAAATACAAACACTCATTAAAGTTACAACAAAAGTCAATGCAAAGTTTATTTTCAGATGTAAAGGTGCATTAAATGGGATTGGGTGTGAATAGCTTATCAGTGTGTGTGTGTGTGTGTGTGGTGCTTTGCTGCTAAACGGCCCTGTTTGTCAGAGAGGAAGTGTTTAATCTCGGCACGGCTTCTGCCTTGAATTACCCATCATTCCACACAGGAAGTCATCCCATAGGATTTAGAGCAGCTCATTGGTTGTTAATTGTTTCCTGTTGTAGAAAAGTGGTATGATTGGGTCATATGGTGCACAGAGTACAGTGAACAACACGTTGCACTGGTTTTCACTGTGTGTTGCACATGTGTCTGTATTGGAGTGTAGTTTACTTATCCGAGCACTTTGACACTTAGATTTAACATCTTTCTGTTTAGTCATGAAGCATCTTGGCTTTCACATATAAAGACATACTGCATCTGTGTATACTTTTGTGAGTGTGTGTGCTGAGTAATTTGTATAATGCTGTCAGCTGTATCTATGAAAGGAACAATCGCTACATAATTGCTGTAATAATGGCTCTGAAAAAACCTCTTTTGCGCTCTTCACAAGCAGGACACATATGCCTGCGCACACCATTAATGCTAATAGCAGGGATTAGATGTACACTTTGTGTAGCATGTAAATGTGTCTGTCATTACTGAGTGGGTGAAAACCTCCAATTGCACCGTAATAACATGCTTCGGTTCAGCCAATCATGGGCTTTTGTTCAAATTGAGTCATCTACTTTTGAGCGTGTCTGAAGAGAGTGCGACAAGGAGACTCTTTGCTGCTATCTTTAGGAGCACTCCAATCTGAAGGATTACTGCTGTGGACGTTTTACTTGAGACCTACTGCTGTGCCTTAAATCTGGCTTGTGCTTTACAGTTATCCAAAGGACGAATGTACTGTAGATTGAATGCTTGATCGTGCCCTGCAGGGAGGGCACATAACTGCAAGGATAGGAAAGAGTTTGCTGTAGAAAAAAAAAAAAAAGTGAGGTTTTGGCCTGGATAATCAACCCCAATTTTTCCTACTGCTGTGGCTGTAGGCTGGACACATAGTTTTGGAATTGCACCATTAGTCCATGAGTGAAAGTTTTGAATGGAGCCCAATTTCTAAACTTTCCCACCCAACTTTCCCAGAAGATGCTTTGTCTGGCACAGATGCCACCAGATCTGAGATAGTAACACGCTGGCTGAGGCAGCACATGCTGAGTGAAAACAGACATATATACACACAGTTTTCGGCAGCCGGCCTGATCCTAGTGATCCACAAACTGTCCCACCTTGACAGCCCCTCCTCTTTCCTCCCCTTTCTCCTCCTCCTTTTCTCTCCCCTGCTGTGGGTCTCCTCAGGCGCATGAATGGAAGTCTTTATTCCCGGGAGAACTGGTGGGAAGAACGAGGGAACGAGAAACAGGGATGGGGGGGGGGGGGGGGGGTTGTAGGCGAGAGGGGTGGCGGTCTGTGAGAGTGGCCACAAGATCAACACAGTGCCACAGCTCCTCTTTTCTCCTCCATCGCTTTTCCCTCCTTTTTTCTGCACCCCCCCTCCCCTCACCGCCCGCCTCTCTCTTCGTCCGTTTTAAGTGCTGTGGATACAAAGCCCTGTTAGTATTCATGGTGTTTGTTTGCAGAGGAGCTGTGTGTGTCCGTGTGTGTGTGTGTGTGTGTGTGTGTGTGTCCATGTGTGTGCGTGTAGAGCTGTCAGAAACACAGATCACAGAGAAGCAGCGTTCTGAATGGAGCTGGAGAGAAGCGGGCAGAGGGGTGGGAGGTGGGGGGGTGCTAGTTCCCACAGGAGGAGAATGGTCAGCTCCAGGAGAGAGAAAAGAAGAAGAAAGGGACGAGAAGATAAGGAGGGGGGCCAGTGCACAAGGCCACAGGAGCAGAGTGAGACAGTGTGGTGTCAAAGCCAAGAGAGTGTGTGTGTGTGTGTGACAAGGTGGGAAAGAGGGGAAAAAGAGAGGATCATATCAATCATAAGGTTTCGGAGGGAACTAGTTGTAAACGAGTCTAGGCACCTCTCTTCTTGTTTTTCTGCTGGTCCTCTTCCCTCCCTCCCTCTCTGCTGCTCTCATTCTTTTAGTACCCCCCCCCCCCCTTTCCTCACTCCCTCCCCTCTCTCCCTCTCTCTGTGCTGCTCTCTCTCTCTCTGTCTCTCTTTCTCTTTGTGTGTCTGTCTGGACAGCTGCCCAGTTCCATACACAGGGAAAAATGAAACACTCTAACCACTGGGCATGCAGCCAAATAAAAGGCTGCAAAAAAACTATTTGAAGGGCAGCGTGTTTGTGTGCGACTGTGTATGCGTCCATGGAGCTCGCTTGTGTATAGGTTTGCTCGCGTATATGTGTGTGCTGGGTTGTGAGATTTGGGTGTGCCTGTTTAGGGTGTTTTTTTCCCAATGTAATGGTGCAGCCAAGGCACTGTGTGTGTGTGAGTTCAGAGTTTATTCTACAGGAGAGGAAAGCCGTCACATACCTCCCCTCACATCAAACTCAAGGGTTGAAGAGTATAATACTTTACATCCAGATCTCAGTTTACACCGGTCTGCTGAGTGTGACACATTCACACACACTCACACATACACATATTTGTCAGTAAATATATGCTGACTCATTTGTAAAGTGGCTTTCAGTGGGGTGATTGCAGCACTTAGTCACATATTATCCATGACCTCCTCTGCTTGTGCTCTGACCTTATCTGACGGTTACATCACCAGTAGAAAGGAATGCGCAGCTCCACACCTGCCTGCTTTCAGGTGTTGGGCAGCTTTTGTGTGATTGAATTCATGTTACTACACTGCTAAGCCAGAAGAAAACATCCGGAGAAATGGTTTTTGACTGAGCCTTAGAGAAGCCCTAAACACAGCTGTCTGGGAGTCTGGAGGGAAGGACAATTCAGTGCTAACCATGCTGTGCATCTGTTTTGTGCTGGTCTTTATCTGTGTGTGTGTGATCACTTGTAGAAGAAGGGTTAAGTGGGAGCCTCACAGTTTGTGTGCCTGTGAGCTGTAAGGGTCAGAGTCCATGCTTGTGTTGGTTTCCTGACCGCTGCCCCCTGCTGCAGACCAGCAGTAACACAGGGTGATCTTGTCGTACTCACACAGCAGCAGCAGCAGCAGACATGGTATGAACATCAGTGTAACGCCACAGTTTGCCATTTGCAGCACTGTTTCTGTCCCTATGCAGAATTTTTCCAGAAAAAAAAGTACACATGACATGTCAAAAATTTAAATTAAAGCCTGTCAAGCTGTATGAGTGACCAAGGTTGACCCTGTCTGAAAAGACAAGGACAATAAGGTGTTTCTGTTCTGTGTCTGTTGACTCCAACAACAACAGGAGTACCTTGTTCCTTATGACCACTATTTATATTTGCTTGTGTGAATATCAGATAGTGTGTGTATTTTCCTTGGAAATGCTTCATGGAGTGTAAGCAGCATAGAGTAGGGGAGATGGAGGAGAGGGTGGTAGAGGGGAGGAAACTAAGAACAAAAAGATGAACTGGTGCCAATAACCAAGCCTCAGCCGGAAAGGGGAGGGTGTGTGTGTGTGTGTGTGAGAAAGAGAGAGAGAGAGCTCCCTATTTTTGTTGTCTCTTCTTCCCTTTTGCTCTTATATCTCTAGTAGGAAAGGCGCAAATGCCTCATCTTTATTACCTCTCTGTGGTAGTTTTGTGGTCAGTGGGGAGGATGTATTTTATATGTGTGTGTGTGTGTGTGTTTGCTTTAACCACCCTGTCTGTCTGCCTCTCTCTTTCTCTGTGCCCTCCTTTAACCTGAAACAGCAGGTATTCTAGGACAGGTTAAATGAGAAAGCAAGTGTGTATCAGGTGTCTGTCATCCTATCGCTCCGTGGAGCATCTCCTCTCCGATGTCAACAGATACACATCCACACACACATACACATCACCTCAGCCAAATAGATGCCACCATAGCAGTGGTGTGTTCAGGAGATAATTGAGAGTGTGCATGTGCGTTGAAGTAAATGCATTTGCAGGCTTTGTTAATCATTTACACTGTGCAGTGTTTGCTTGTGTGAATGTGGTGTGTTGGTTTTCATCCATGTGCTGAGTGTGCAGGTGAGTTTGGCCAATAAACAGCATCTCCAGCAAGTGGAGACAAAATGAGTATCTCACTACTGGCAGTAGACAGGGCAAGATGAAAGTTAGAAGAGATCTACACATTCTCTGTCATAACAATATATTCCATTATCTTATGTTTAAGCCAGTCATATAGGAATGTCCTAACCATTCCTGCATGCTGGCTTTTTTTTGTCACTTTCTGTCAAGCCAAGATTCTGTAAATACATCAACTGTATACAAGTAGAAATGTGTGCGTGTGCAGTTGCATGCCTGTGTGTACATGCTGAGAGGCAGGCCTGTGGTTAGGTTACATCTCCCTGCAGCGTAGCAGAACAGTGTCTTGTTGCGTCATACTGAGTCTGTTAATAACAGGCTAAACCACAAAGGCCATCCGCTGCTCTATTTCTCATCTTCCAGCCGTACACTGATTATGCAGCAGTGATACATTAAGCAGTGTTTTGTTGCCCAATACAGTCAATCAAGCTTTTGTATATTTGGATAAATGTAAATAGGAGAAAAGGTTGACTTCGGATTTGTGGCCTTTCACAGGAATAAATTGAGATATATTGGGCTGCACTTTGAGGACAAAATCATGAGAATATGGAGTAAATAATTCTGTATCTCAGGCAGAGTTAGACTACTGTGTTTAATACTGTGTGTGTTCAGACACCCCCGACTCCATTCCCCCAGCTCTCACAGCAGGCAACATCCTTGCCACAGGAATTTAATTGCTCTGTAAACAAGCCTTTTGTTTTGTTGCACACTGTTTGCTCATGCACACAAGATGTATTAAAATCCTCAGTTCTGCTGTGAAAAAGAGAAAATGTCATATTAGAGCACAACAAATCTCACATTTGATTTGTGCTGACAAAATGAAAATAGATGCAGGACTGGATGCTGTGCTACATATACTGTATATTATCTCTGTGAAGACTGAAGTCTGATGTTATGAAGACAGGAAATAGAGCAGTCATAGTTTTATGATCACATTATCATTATCATATCATTTGTCTATCCCTGTAGCCATATTTAGCGGCCCTGTGATCACAAATTGTATGTAGTAACCATTCTGTCTCTTCTTTCTCCAGACATATGAGCGCCAGTTCAGAATGCCTGAGCAGAGAGAGGGAGGCCTGCTGCAACTACTGGGAGATCACACTCCGCCCAAACACCAGCTTCGCAGCTCTCTTCTTCCTGCACACACACTCTCACACACACAGCAAACACAACACGCCCTCACACAAAAATTCCAACACTCTCATGCACACCAACACCAAATCAGTCCAGACTGGATCACGTCTACAGCACCTTCTGCATCCCCGGCCCATCCTGCGGATTCTGAGCCAGCCAGAGATTTGGCAGGAGCCAGCCGAGGCTCTTTGCTAGATCCGACCCAACCTTTCTCACGAACAGCGACGGAGAGTCCCTCACCTCAGAGATCCCTGACTCCAGACCTGCAGCTTCCAGTGGTTACAGATGCCAGTATTCTCAACCTGACCTCTCTCAGCAGGTAAAGTTCATTTTCCTTGAGCCAAACAGGATGTCCAGAACAAAAGTGAGCAGTAAGGTGCCCTGTGATTTCAGGAGGGGTACCTGAAACATGTTTTGGCAGTGATACTACAAAAATAGTAAATGTTCTAGCACCTATTGAATAATAATCTTTCTCTCCTTTACTTCCACTCATAGTAATTATTTCTGTGTGTATGTCTCTCCAGGGGGAGAGGTTTGCAAGAGGTCAGTGAACAGCTCTTTGGGAACATCAAGAGGAAGTATGGGAGGAAGGACTCCCAGAGGATGCTCTGTAATCCCCACAGCGCTGATACACCTTGGGGAAGACAGTCTGAGAAGGGATCAGAAAGCCCAACTAATTCAGAGGAGAGGCAGAATTATAGGCAAGAGGAGACAGTCGAGCGGTTCCACGAGGAAAGGAGGAAAGAGGAAAGAGAGCGAATGGTTGCTGGTAGGAAAGGAGATGAAGACGACAGAGGGATGCCTGTACTGGCAGAGGAAGGGAAAGGAAGGAAGAGGCGGAGGAGGCCGTCTTTTGATGAGTCATTTTGTGTAGAGGAGCGATCACAACAGCAGACTCTAGACCCCGAGACTACAGAGAAACACCAGCCTGGTCCCCCAGAACCCAAAGTAGCACATAAGATAGAGATTCACAAAAATGATCCTCGACTCATGAATCAGGCAGATGTCAGTGGAGATAGGACAGAAAAAGCAGAGAGAGCAGATAATAAAGGTGATAAAAGAGAAAAAGGGGAGAGAGTGGACAGGGCAGAGAGGGCAGAGACTGTTACAAGTGGGCCTGACCAAGATTCAGAACTGAGTGCAAACAGAATGAAGAAGAACCCTGTGGGGCGTCCAAAGGTCAGCACGGAGACCCTGAAACTCAGAGAGCCTGCTCACAGTCACATCAACAAACCCAGTCTTAACATGAACCCCAGACTGCCTAGCCCGAACCCCAGCCCCAGTCCCAGAGGTAGCATCAGTCCTTCTCCTAGCCCCAAACCCAGGCTTACCATTAGCCCTAGTCCAAGTCCTAGACCCAGGATGGATCTGAGTCCTAGTTCCAGCCACAGCACCAGCTCCACCGCCAGCTCTAGAACAACCAAGGCCAACGACAGATGGTCCTACCTGAAAGCTAAAAGCCATGCTAGTCTCACATCCCCCCAGAGAGACAGCCTGGGCAGCCCCATGACCTTATCTGACCCGCCCTCTGCTTTCCCCATCACCCCCGCCAGCCCACTCTACACCAACACTGACAGCCTGACTGTCCACACTCCCATCAAGAGGAAACGAGGACGCCCCAAGAAACAGCCACTACTGACAGTGGAGACCATTCATGAGGGCACCTCCACCTCACCTCCAAGCCCACTCTCACAGGAGTCCACTACGGGGCTGAACCGCAGGAGAAAGACGCATACATTGAACACATTAGGGCAGATGACGTTTACATCAACCAACGCCACTTCTAATAGTCTGAAATTAAAGCGTGGCAGGGGCCACTCCAGGCCAGTCAATAAGCTGAAGCTGGGGAAAATGCAGAGCATCCTGAATGAGATCCTCTCAGGATCCAATCAGAATGGCACTCTGGCACTGAAGTCAACATCTTCTCCTGTTACATCAGCTATGAGTGCCATGGCATCCACTATTGAGGCTCGGTTAGGAAGACAGATAAATGTCAGCAAGAGAGGAACCATCTACATTGGTAAGAAGAGAGGGCGGAAACCCAGAGCAGAAACCCAAAGCTCCAATCCCCCCAAAACCACTAGGGACAAGCCACCAATGTCTGTCTCCACATCCAGTCTCTATGAGAGCCCTGTAGTGCCTTCCACCACCTCGTCTCCCAGTTCTAATGCTCCGTCCATAAGAGCTAGCCACTCTGATGCCACTATGCCCAGTTTGCAGCCCATCTCAGCCCTGCCCTCCAAACCAGTAGGCAGGGGCTTCCTCTCTGGAGGTTGGAAACTGTCTCCCCCACGCCTGCTGGCTAATTCACCTTCTCACCTGTCAGAGGGGGCGTCAGTGAAGGAGGTGACCCTGTCCCCCATCAGCGAGTCCCACAGTGAGGAGACTATTCCCAGTGACAGTGGGATTGGGACAGACAACAACAGCACCTCGGATCAAACAGAGAAGGGTCATGCGTCTCGACGCAGGTGCAGTACTCTGCAGCCACACACCTTCACCTTTCTTGAGGTTTGATTTATGGGTCCTGTAAAAGTAGTGATTTTTTAATGTGATTTTGTGTTTTGTGTTCAAACAGGTACTCATTTGATCTGTGTGGGTTTGAGGCTGCAGAGGCAGCAGCTCTGGAAGCATCTACAAGGGGCAGCAGAACGCGCTGTGAACGACAAGCAGCTGCTGTTGATAACTTTCTGTCACAGCAGGAAAAGAAGCAAAAACATCACAGACGGAAGAGAAAGTGCCTACAAAGCCGTGATCATCTTCACTTTCTCTCCGAACTGGAGGAGGTCAGTAACAACATAATAAACATAATGTCAGGTGGATCATATAGGATGTGTTTTTCTAAACGTGTCCTCCTTTCCACCCCCGCAGGTTGTGTTAAAGCTCCAGCAGTTACGAGTGTCTCACAGAAGATACACCTGCTACCCCCAGCATCCCTATCCTTCTATTTTCCGCCTCAACTTCCATCATTACTACCCCATTACTTACGACTCCTACCCCTGCGACTCCGGCTCATACCTCCGCAGGAGTGCCGATCTGAAGGCGAAGAGGAGACGTGGTCGACCAGCCAAAGCCAGCGAGCCAATCACGTCAAAGCTGCCTTTTGTTCAAGGATATGGTTATCCACTGGCAGGGGGAAATTACTATGCAGCACCGTATGCGATGCCTTACGCACCACCTCTGAGTCTGGGTTACTTTTCCCCTGCTCCCCCATTTTACCTGCCCCACCACTCGCTGGGACCTGCACCTCCATCACCTTTCATGAGGCCTGCTGTCCCCCCTCCCAAGGCTTTCCACTCCAGTGGACACTCGAAACTGCAGCCAGGGGCAAAGCTTCGCAGTGCAAGTGGTGCACTCCAGGGCCCCCCTGTAAGAGGAGAGGGCCTGGGATCTCTGGGCAGTGGCAGTGCAGGTGGTCTTGCAGGGGTTCGTCTCCACAAGAGGAAGCACAAGCATAAACACAAGCACAAGGATGAACCCCTCCTTTCACCACGAGACCGGCAAGAGTTGGGTGGACTTTTCAGTGGAGCTAAGACCAATTCACGTCTCAGCATGCTGAGTGAGAGGAGGGACTTGGCCAGTCAGAGCTCTTCAAAGCATCTGGAGAAGCAGAGAGGCGATGGTAGAGGCTCAAACCTGGGATCCAGCTTAGGGATTTTTGAGTCGGAGCAGCTGTCCACACACTCTCTCACTGACAGTCAGTTCCACACCCGTCAAACTGGACAGCCAATAAAGAGCTTCATGAGCAGCTACAGTAGCCAATCGCAGCGGTCAGAGTCAGCGTCTGACCTGTTTTTGGGGTCACGGGAGGACGAGTGTGGTGGGAGGAGCAGGAGGAAGAGGCTCGCTGTGTTTGGAGATCAGGGCTTAACGTCATTCCAAACTGCCAGACAAGAGCAAGGGCAGATGAACAAGTGTCCCAGTCCATCCCTCACTGGTAAGAATGTCTATTATCACTACCTGTATTGTTCTTGCACTGCACTATGTGTATGCGCTGCCTTATTGGAATTACCGTCATTACGATTTTGTGTCGCCGGACTGAAGCAGTCTGAGGTTAAATTGCAATAGGTCCTGCTGATTGTTTACCGGAGGGAAGTTCGATTCAGTATAGCATCTTTTACAATTAGGACTGTCTCAAGGCGCTTTAATAAAACCCAGAGAAAAACATTAGACTTTGTATTTTATGCATGATTGTATGAGTCAGAAAGGGAAACAAAAAATGTAAAGTTTACCTGCATGTCCACGTTTAGCCACTGAAAGATTTTGCAGTGTTCACATAGCTCAGATGCTGCATGTATACATGTTGTGAGAAAAGATGCAAATAACCACAATGTGATCTTCACCTATCAAGGTT
>JAVQJX010081000.1:0-12612 GCA_036025115.1 Ambassis agassizii
ATATAATATTATTTCTTTTTGTTGTGTGCATCACTTTTATCAATATTGTATTCCTTAAGGTGTTCCTGTCAAGGTGATCAATGTGAAGGATGGAAAGTCCAAAGAAACAGCACTGGAAATCTTCTCATACCTCAATGAGATTGGGTAAGCATTTTTCCTGTGCCTGTTTGATCCATGTGTGACTGATTTGAATGAAAATAAGGCATTGTGTCCCTACATGTAAAATGCTTTACTGACTGTTTATTCACGCTCATCAAATTACTGATTGTGGCATTTTTTACATAAAAATACATTTCAAAACAATATGAATTTCACTGATGCTGTGTTTGAAAGGGAAGCACTGATGCATAGAATAATATCAACTTAAGGGCCTGGCGGTATGTTTAGTATTAAATAGGGTTTCTCTGAAGCACCTGTTTGTCATTAATAGTCACATCACTGCACTGTGATGTGGAGAAAAAAAAAACATATACAAATGTTATTTTATGTATTCAGAACACATTTGGAGGTGGCTGAGTTTTTATAGCAAGTTGTTGTTGACAAAATCCCCCAAAGTGGTAGCAGATTGATGTGATTCTCAGACATCTATTCACAAAGTCTGACACATTTTTCCACCGACAAGTCACTTTGCGTCTCCACATTGGAGTGAACTCCCACCTGTTCCTTCCACCTCTCCCACCTGTGCACTCTGCGCTCTGTGCAGGGCACCAAAACATCACACAGATATGCAAAGTGAGTTTCAAGGTCAAGAAATGGACAAACTGTGAGAAGCACTGCTTGCACTGATTTTAGCCACCACTTAAATAGGGTCTTTAATCTTGGAGACTTCTCGTGTGAGTTTTAACAACCTCAAAGTGGAATTAATGCACTTTCTTAGCTTGTCCACTGCACCTTTCTTTGTGTTACAGAGGAAAGCACGGAGTGGGCCGGATTGACATCGTGGAGAACCGTTTCATTGGCATGAAATCTCGAGGTAAGAAATTAAAAATGTACTTAGTAATGACAGTTTTTCTATTACACTTTTGACAGGCTTCTTCACTTATTATGTTCCCTGTAAATGCAGTTAGATAGATACTCTGAATTACCTCTCAATAATTTAATTTCAGAAGCCTTCCTTTCTGTATCTAGTGCTTTCATGCAATTTTCAGTTATTTTACATGAGTGCTTTAAGTGTCACACTTGCTATTCTGCTTCCATAAAAGACTGCTGGATGGCAAACACACTCTCCTCAGCAGAAATGTTTTCCTCTGGTCTACCTGGAATCATTCACACTGAAGTTACTTCCACTCCACGCATACAGAAAACACACACACACTGTGAACAAAATGAAGGTGCACATGCTCCACTGGATATACTATACAGTCGATCACATATCTGCACATGCAGTCATACAGGGATGTTTTTGTAACTTTATCTTTTAGCATCAACAGGCAAATTGAAAGGCTTCTTTGTTGAATCTCTACATGTGTTACCAAAGCAAATATACAAGTCCCAGCTTTGCATGAGACATACGCTTACTCTTCTTCCCGCACGACACTGTGCTGTGATTGGCAAATTGACTGGCCAGCAGACTGTGGCTGTGGTGCAACTTGGCAGGTAGAAATTGGAAAATGGGAAGCCCACTTTTCTCTCCCCTCGGCTGAACAAAAGATCAAAGCTGTTTCCTGCACTGAAGCAATAGGAAGAGGTGGAGCGCAAGGTGCCCAAGTGGTTGAATGACTACCCTGGACTGTACATGTTGGTCTCCTCTGGAATGGCGGTTTGTGTCAGCACAAAAGAAGATGGGAGGAACTGAATGGCGACATGTCATACTTATTTGTGTTGGGTCATATTTATTTGTGTGGGGGTCAGGGAGGTGGAGGGGATTGAAATGGTTTGTCACGAATGCTGTCACTGCGCTACAAAACATTCACAGCTCTGTTCACCAAACATTTCCAGCACTGTCAGACCTTTGACCTGTGCTCCAGTGATGGCCTCAATTCAAGGGGGCGTCAATCAAAAGCAGGTAGAAATGGCCTTTAGATGAACAGGATGCATCATGTCTACAACAGGAAACTAAAAACAGTTTCCATAGGCATTTTTTTATTTACTTTGTTATAATATCGGTAAATATTTGCGGCTAAAGTTCCTTCAATGGCCACAGGAGAGTGGCTCCAAAATTAAGAGTGTCCAAGAGGCATACAATGTCTTTTTTGATACATGTTGAGATCTATATTTATTTACGTGTCGCCTGTTTATGCTAAACTAACATTTAGACCAGAGGGTCAGAGGGGATCAGCTCAATTCCTTCCCTGAACGCCTGCAGGCCCTGCAGCATGGTTAGCATACCTGCAGCAACTGAATAAAAGATTAAACCCACTGAGTGTTTTGTCACTTTAAGCCTAACTAAACTGCCACCGTTGGAGCTTAACCAGATAGCGTTTCATTGTTTGCTTCTCTCTGCTTAGCCAGTATTCTTAAGCCAAGTTGTGTTGGAGGGCAGTTTTAACTTATTTATCTGATAGAGGCAACGGAAATGTCTCTGCGTGCCCTCTGTATGCAGCCCCGGATCACCAAAAAGCCACAAGCCGTTCTGGCTCAGGTAGCAACCTCTTTGAGGCTTTAGACAATTAGCGGAATCACTAAGCTCTTTTTTTTTGGCGGTACAAAGTAAATGCTTCTGTATTTTCAGATCAGGATTGGGAGTATTTGGGCTTGTACAGATTTTAGCTGCTCACTAAATTGGAAGGGATTAAACAGCATTTAGCAGGAAAAAGAGTTTTGGAGTCAGAAGCACACCATCTAAATTGTGAAATTTGGTGTTTTACCGCTGGCTGTAGTTTGGTAGGGTGGCTAAAAAAAAATGGACTGTCATTCAGGTTGACAGGTGATGTGAGAAAACCATATATTGGAAGGAAAAGAGCACACACTGTTTCTCTCACAAAAAATAGATGTCATTGATAAAGCTCCTCTTTTTCCTATTGTCAGACCGGTCTTGTAGCATTTCCCCTGCCCTTCTTTTGTTTTAGCTGACATTTAAGTGACAGCTTCATTTCTCCTGTCATGTACCTCATCTTTTCTTCACTCACCCCTCCCTCCCTGTCCAGAGGGGGTAAATTGCAGGGTAGTCAGAGCCTTGGTCCAGACTCCAGGCTGGCAGGGGCCTCCTACCCTGTCATTTACCCAGGACAGGCTCATCCACGTTTTGTGAGCGCTGTGAAGGCCTGTCTGTCAAACGGCTCATGGCTAATAGAGCTGTCGGCTTGTAGTTACTTCAGATGGATTTTGATATTTTTGATGAAGATAAAAATCTGCAGCACTGTAGCAACCTATATAGAATATAAAGTCATTCTGTGTTTTTTTTTTTTTTTTTTGTAATTTGTTGTGTCGTCTCTTGTATGTTTATCAGGGATATATGAAACACCCGGAGGCACAGTTCTGCTGAAGGCCCATTTAGACATTGAGACTTTTACCATGGACAAAGAGGTGCGCAGGATCAAACAGGGACTTGGCATCAAGTTCTCTGAACTCATCTACAATGGTAAGAGCCTAAAACACTTGATCTTCACTAATACTTTTATTCCTCTTATAATGCAAGAGAGAAGCGGACATGCTTGTGTGTGCGTGTACGTGTGTGTGAGCTTTTCTTGGCTCAGGTGTCTTAATCCTCCCTGCTGCTCAGTCTCTAGTCCCCTGCACCTTCATCCACATAATAGGATCAGTGCCATTACAGACTGACTACCAGGCCGCTTCAGTTATACCCTCCAGAGACGGGAAACAAACACACACACATAAAGGTGATAACTTCAGAAGCAGGGGCAGAGATTAAACCCATTGTGGGTTTAAATCATTAATAACTCTGCAGATAGCAGACAGCTGGCAGCAGGGCTTATGTTAACAATCCTGTATTTGTTTACAGTACTATTTCCCCAAATGGTTATCAATGAGGGATGTTTAAACTGCTGTAAGCAACAGATCAGTGGTCAAATAATTGTTTTGTTGATCTGATTTGTGGTTATGTCGAGTAGAAATGTTGCATCTTAAATAAAAAATATTACTCTTCATGAAACCAGATGCAAATAACATGACTTAATGGCCGATTCTCCGAGGAGAACTGTGGCCCGTGTGCAATTGTGCCAATTGAGAGAGAATGAAAGCCTGGGGAAGGATTGTGTCTTTGAACATGGCCAGACGATGAGGTGGAGGTCAGCTGCTGATGAGAGTAGGACCCCTGCTGAGTGGGGCGTGCCTGACCTCTGAACATATATAGACACATCTCTCGCCCATCTGTCTCAAAGCTTGATGATGTAAATGCAAGAAAAGAAAGGGGTGCATGAACTTCACCTGTGACACAAATCAAACAGAAAGTATGGGGTTCAGCGTGGTTATTTAGGAAGAACAACCTTCATTTTCTGTCTATTGTTTTCACTATTACTTGTATTGCGCTGTGTTTAAATCAACATTTTTTGTCACAGGTTTCTGGTACAGTCCAGAGTGTGAATATGTGCGACACTGCATTGCCAAGTCTCAGGAGAACGTTGAGGGCAAAGTGCAGCTGTCTGTCTTCAAGGGTCAGGTCTACATCCTGGGCCGAGAGTCCACCAAATCCCTGTACAATGAAGAGTTGGTCAGGTAAGCGGAGGATATAGTCTAAAAGTGTTGCTGTCAGTGGATGAAAGTGTGTGATTGTTCTGACTCGACAGCTGTATTTGTGGCTGCTCTGGGCACAGTGCAACTATTTTGCATGTTGTCAGGTCAGCTTGCCCAAGTTGTCTGATGACCTCCACTTTGGCACACTATACCCGCCCCTGCCTCACAAAGACATCAGAGAAGTGTCAAGCCCAGTTCCTGCAGGGCAGCTCCAGACCCCGACCCCATCAGCACACACCCCCGTGGCCTCTTAACAGTGGGTTTGTTCAGGAGGGTGACCCCTGATGCCCTCTGGGCAGGCTCAGCACTGACCAAAGTAAAAACCCCTCCATATGGCTCTCCATCTCTGCTTCAGTCACACACACTCCAGTTGTACCCTAGAGTCAGGGAGCTAATGGTGTTTTCAGCCAGAGGAGAGAGGTGATTCACTGGGCTTTTAAGAGGAAAGTACCAGGGTGTCATGCTAGTTAAGCAGGTCAGAAAGAGACAAAAAAAAAAGTCAGCCATTCACTTCTTCAGATTGAAATCAATACAGTGAGTGTATCTTTAGTCCCACAAGAGAGAGAGTACTGTACTCCAACAGCTTTTGTGGGTCCCTTTTGAGTCACTTTTTTCATGCATTTTGCATATTTCAAAAAGCCAGATGCTGAAAAAAAAAACTTATCAAGGCTCGGGGTCTGATTTCAACAAGTCACCTTTTTTTTTTCTGTGTGAGAAAGAGTTGTGTTGCAGCATCACAAAGTCCTCGGGGCCACTGACAGATGGGCTCAGTCTCCACACATAAAGGGGTCAGTCTCAATCACACACACAACTTTATTCCATGCCCACAGAGAGTCCTCAGCTCGGATTGCAGTGATGATTCTTTAGCAATAGTTACTTTATTTGAATTTAAAGTTCGGACA
The DNA here is from genome assembly GCA_036025115.1 of Ambassis agassizii. Taxonomy (NCBI): domain Eukaryota; kingdom Metazoa; phylum Chordata; class Actinopteri; family Ambassidae; genus Ambassis; species Ambassis agassizii. Next base: position 5,532 of record JAVQJX010081000.1, read on the forward strand.
AACACATGCACACATCACTCATGCTCTACAAAATATGCAAGAAGGCTACATAACAACATATTTAAATACCAGTGACATGAGTGGGGAAAATCTTTTTTTTTTAGTTTTTTAATATTATTATCTTGACCTGACATATACCTGTACCTGACACTGATACACCTGGAGGTATCACGCACTTTTATTTTCCACTACACGTAATCCTGCCACAATGATACACACACACCAGATTAAGCGACATCCTGTTGGCTCTCCATAGGCAACAGTAAACGCCGTCATTAACACAGTGGTAATACAGCCCGTCACTGCACCCATCTGAGACAGAAATGTCACCCTCCTCGCTCTCGCCTGGATTTGCTCTCAATTAGACTGCAGGGTTTCTTGAAGGAATACACAATCACATGCTTGCACATACACACACGCACAAAAGTGCCATATTCTTTGTGGCCACTCACTCATAATGGTGTTCAGGTGCCGGGTAGGGAGCCTTGTATTGAGAGTTGATGATTTAGTTGTCTGCCTTTCTTTTTATAGTGTTTATCCTATCATTTGTTGGCAATTTCCTCTTTTGCTAAGTGCTTTTGAAGAATGAGTGCAAGCTGTACGTCGGGAGTTGGGGGTGTCACTGGGAGGAGAGGACTCAGTAAGGGAGTGTATTAAACACGGCAGGTAGAAACAGCTGTAATTACACAGCACACGGGAACTCTTTGTGTGCACACTGAGGCGAAATGTACTAGAAGCAGCCCCAGCAACATGAGACTTGCACTGGCTCAAGTTATAGAATTAGTACTTCTTGCTTTGTTTTTTTTAGGATAAACTAGAACGCAAACATCCGAATTACAAAATCATCTCGACACCTATCCCACGGCTGATATGATGGGACTGTTTTTAAATGGGTTATGTGCTTCTTTTGTGTGTTTGTGTACACAAGCATGTTTTCATTCTTCTGTATTGATTCTGCCTCATTCAGGACAAACAGCGCTAAAGACGAGCATTCAGAGAAAAATCGATCAAGACATTATTTCAAAAGAGAAAATTATCAGCGATCCAGTTATCCCACTTGTGGCAGAGGCTCCGAGTCTCTCTTATGTGTTCTGCAATGATGCCAAACATCTCAGTTTGTCGCAAAAATATCCTCACTTGGTGTCTTTATCTCACCTGCCTCTTTCTCTTTTTCCTCTCCAGCATGGATGTGCAGGGCGACTACGACCCATGTGATGCCTCTGGATTCATCCGGATCAACGCTGTTAGGTTAGCATCCCCTGAATCCTGGCAATAATTTGCAGCAGCAATACAAAACAGTACCTATCTTATTGATTGTTTTTTTTTGTGTCCTCACACAGGTTAAGGGAACATCACCGCTTGCAGGGTTTGTCCAGCATTAAGCAGTAATCATTGTAATCCAATCAAGTATCTTCCTTCTTACACTGTAATAGGTTTGTGCCTCCACTGTATACCCTTTGCCTTATTGTCTCGTGTTTCTTCTTTAGCATTAGGGTAGCAAACACAGAAGAGTCTCTTAATGTTAAACTTTGGTAGATAAGGAAGAAAAACTTGTGATAAAACAGCATTGCAGAAAGTTGGAATCGGGTATAGATTATTTGTAATGTGTTTTGTAGTGTTCTATCTCCCCAATCAGTCAATTCAATACTATATATTGATTGTTAAAGAATTAAAAAAGCTAAACAATTTGTGCATCTTCTTGGTAAACGGCCTATTTATTAGTGCCTGACTGTTTAACTCCCACATGCGCCTGGGACACAGTATCATATTTACAATATGCAGATGAAGCAGGAGCATTGCAGAGGCGTTGGCGCAGGCCGATGTGAACATTGTGGCTCACTGATAGCCGCTGAAGCGGAAATGATGAGGCCATTTCTGAGCTCAAATGGCACAAGTCAGATGGAAAGAAAACCAATTGGTCACGTATGTATATTTCACTGCTCAGCATGGGGTCCCCCACGCTTGGAGAACAGAGGAAGCAGTTGAAAGACAAAGTTGTATTGTGTGATTTATTTTTACCTTTAAAAAAAAAAAAAACAAGACACTTCTCTTTGATATGCGTAAATGATTGTCTTAAAAGACACAGTTACAATGGTGACTTAATTAAAATACTGTTTCTAAATCAATCAACAGAATGGATAATGAATGGACATATTTTATAATATTTTCGGGACATTTAATCATGTCAACCAAAAGATGATTAAACTTGGTCACTAAATTCTGTTTTTGATCTTGAGGCTACAGTACAGATGTACACCCAAATCTGATTTGTATTAGCTGTTACCCTGGACATTTCACTCCCAGCTCAGCCATCATAATTGACTATTACATTCTGTTCTCATCAAATTCTGATAAGTTAGATCTCCCTTATGGAAAGTTTTGACAGCAGAGTTTCCGTAATCCTATAACAGACTTAGATGTGCTTGTTCACAGCTGTTTCTCTGCCTCTCCCCCGGTAACCCACCAATGAAAGGTGTCAGTCCTGCGTCAAAGTGCTGGGCATGGTGTGGGCCTCATGTTAGAGTCCACAGGCACAAGAGACCCCCTGCCAGGTCTAATGGGCAATGAGGGATCCTCGGACCCTTTCAGTCCTGCGAGAGCCCCTCGGCCCCCGCTCAATTACACGGCAGGCGTCTCAGCCTTTGCCTGGTCAATTACCAACCAGCCCCTGCATTTACTGTCATGCACACACAGGTTGCAAGATAATCAGTGTCCAAAATTGCCCAGTTAGAATGAAGGGATGGATGGAGAGGTATTCAGATTAGTCAGTCAAGCTGAAGGGGAAGCAGGAGGGACGGGGACAGCTATCAATCTCAATCTGGCTTCAGTGGATGGAGGGGGAGGATGGTGGTGACCTTTCAATCTTTATATATACAAAGATATGATCCTGTGGAATTTTTACTGATATAATAGCTGTCATGTGTAATATGTGACTGCTTTAAGGTGGGTTTTGTGTTTTTTTTTTTTGTTTGTTTCCCCTGCAGACTTGATCTTAAGTCCTGGTTGCGTATCCGTGTGCTTGTCTGTTTACTTACTCGCCCACCGTGTCTCATATTCCATCCACCGTCTTCCCTCATACCTGCCTGCCCAGCCAACCAGGTATGAAAACTGGCTGACACCTGACCAAGGGAATTAATCATCCTTGACCCTGGACCAATTACCCCTCATTACCCACTCTGTGTCTACCTCTCTGGGGAGAGCTGTGCAACAATAGCGCAACATGAAAGTCAGCGGCGTCACAAGGGCCAAGCACTAATGGACACTTCTGTGAAGCTGTGTCTCGTCAGGAGTCCAGGTCGAGTAACCTTCAAGTCCTTGTCACTCTCCCAACAGCATATGTACAAAGAAAGCTATTGTTCGTGATCAGGGTCTGTGACCTCTTGAGATGAAGTGCACAAAGCTGCTGGTTGATGAGGAGACAGCCATGTGGACGGTGTCTAAGATATTCTTCGTTAAGTAGTCCATTAATAGATGGTGATTGGTTTTTATGGGTGTTGAAGTATTGGTAACTTTGTTTACAGTGCCTGACTGAAGCATTGTTACCTGACCTGAAGTCCTGGCTGCCTCTCTCTTCCACCTAACATCTCATCATTTCAATGAACAGGAAATATTTTATTCTCATTTATGTGCAGTGATACTCACTCACATGTGAATGTCTGCTGTCTGTTATTTTTGTAGTCATTTAATCTGTGCTCCTCATCTCATACCTGTCAGAAAAGGGTCCCATGTTCACTGACCTCTCCTCTTAAAACACAATGACACAGGAACAATGACCATACAGGTTTAATTACCACAAATTAGAGGCCATAGTGGCTTTCCTCAAACTATAGTTTTCTGTGTAACCCAAACCCACGGAGCCACATGGAGGCTTTTATCATGTCTGCTCCACTGTCTCGGGTCCTTTCCTTCACCTGCCTGCAGGGTACCACAGACGCACAGAGGCCATTAAACAAAACATTTGAACTACATTTATCTATTACTAACTTTTAATTGACACCATATTTTATTCTTCTAAGCGCACTCACCTGTACGTCAATAAATATGCCAATTGCTTTTTGTGTTTTCACTTAATGCTACTTTACTTAGCAGGTAAGGGGTTAATGGACGGCTCCCTGTAGGTTTGTGTAGAAAGCTAATGGGGCCGGCAAAGATGATGAGGTCACTCTTTTACTGCTAAGAAACAATGAACAATTTACAGGCCAGGTCTTTTGGATTAGTATTAATCCATAATTTATATTTTTAAATTTATTTTCACTGTTCGCTTCAAAAGAAGCCTTAATGTTAGGATGATGCTTAATACTGTGAATTAGCACATGTAGACAGAGTGTTAATTCATTTTTATATACCTGGAGGCTATAATTGAGGCTGATGTTCTCTAACAGAGCCGGTGTGTCCTCATTCATACTCCTGAAACTTGATCTCCTGCTGCAACATCAAGAGGCCATCTGTGAGGAACCATCAAAATAAAGCAGGGTACACTTTGCCTTCCAGGCTATAGCTGACATCCATGGTTCCTCTGTTTATATGTGAGTGTGTGTGTGTGTGTGTGTGTGTGTGTGTGGTGGTTTTACCTTGATGTAGAAGCTTATTTTCTGGTGTCAAAGGACACCCATACAGTGATGTCCTGATCTATAGACAGATGGGACCATTACGGTCAAAGCCCCCGGCTTTGTTTGTCCTGAGCCGGTGATGAAATATTGATGGAAAAATACAAATATTTTGCCTGCTGCTCAGTGTTGCCCATCTAAAAGGGTTAATGAGTGTGAAGACTTCCTTGTCTCCTATTACAACAAAATGTAGCTCAACTACCCACCAACATTGACCAGACGAGTCTGGAGGCTCAAAGGGGATGATGAGAATCAATAACCTTTTTCAATACCAGATTAAGTTTCTCTGGTATGATTGTTGCTGAAAATCATATGAAGAATGCTGAACATGTTGAGAGTTTGACAGTTCTGTCTAAAATCCAGAAAAGCAGATGAGATTTAAGCCTTAAAAATGTGGATTGTGCAGGTGTTGCAGTTCTGTGTCTCTGACTTTATCCACTTTTAATTGCTACACTATGTTATTTAACTTATTTAATCGTGCATTGAAGAAAAATTGTTTGAAAAATTCACGGAAAGAAGTGGTGGTCTGGGGTCGTCCGTGTAGTCCCAAGCAGGTTATTATTACTTGTTACTGTGGCAACCAAAAACACAACCATGATCTATTTGTAATTGTAACCAAGTTATTTTATTGTTAAAATCAGACCACAGAGTATTTAAAAGTGACAACATGAAGGTAAAAAAATCGTTCTCAGAAAAACTTTCCACACAGACTTCAAAATTCATGTTATTTTCATATATATGTGTGTAATTTAAAGTCATATTTAAACTCTGATTTCTGTCATACTTTCACTGAAACAAAGCATAACAGCAGCACTCCACCTTCCTCTACTTCCTCCTGGGGCAGCGTCAATGCATGCATGTTGATCTCAGATCAATAGATTTATCTCCTGGTTCCTCTGCCCTTCCTCTGCTCTCCCCGGGGTTTTCTACTTCTGGGGTTTGTTTGCCTGCACACACTTTTTATGTTCTTCGATCTGTTGCTCTGTCTGTGAGGTGATGAATGGACGTGGGGGCCTATCAGGTTCAAGGCGGCTGTACATGCTGCCAGTATTCTCAGTAAGTCCCTCAGATGATGTAAATGTTTAATGGCGCTGGTTATTTGCCTGTTATTGCTTGTGTGTTATGATGGATGGTAATGCAATGTTTTCCTGAATTACACCACAGGGTATGCAGGCTGTTTGGGTGTTTAACTGGCCGTCATTAATGAGTTTCTGTTTCAATAGTCATTTTAGTTCAGTGACTCAACAGCTTTTCCTCTTTTCATTATTTTAAGAAAGAAAAAAAGTGACCACAACCTTGTAGTGTAGTGTTTTTTATGTCTTTCAATGTGTCTGTATGACATTTAAAAAAAAAAAAACTACAGCAGCACTGATTTTGTATGTATGTTTAAAGATCTGTGCTTTTTGTATGCATGAAAAGAAGAACAGTTTTTTCTTCCTTTCCTTAGACTGCCACCTTAAAGCCGATCCAGCCCCACAGTGCACACTTTGGCTGAGCATTACTTGCCTACTTTTCACCTCGGTGAGTATGAGCAACACAGCAGTAGGTGAGGGTTTTAGATTCAAACACCAACGGAGCTCGGTTCCACATTTAAAATGTCTCAGGGCCCCATAAGCTGCGACTTTAAAGTGCCGAAAAGAATCACAACTCTGCTTTACTTTGGATGAATAAAAAAAAAAAAAAAAAACATTCTGTCCATCTCTGCTGCTCTGCCTGCTGATGTGCTTTTATTTCTGTCATGCCTGCTGTTTGGATTTGAACAGCGCCTCTGTGTCACCCCTTAAGAAAGTCTTTTCGATGGCTTGTTTTGTGGTGACAGCAGAATTACCTGGAAAAAAAAACACTCTTTTGTCAGCTCGCTGTGCAGAGAGCTCACAAACAAGACCATTTAGCTATTATTTCCTCTCAGTCTCCGATGCACACAGCAAAGAGAATGTTTATCAGGGAAAAAATGGGCGACTGTGGGAGAGAAGGAAAATAGGACAGGTGGAGAGAGAGGCCGGGGAAACAGAAGAAGGAGGAGGAGGAGGAGGAGTATGGGGGGGGGGTTATTGGAGCCAGGGAGGGGTCATGGTGTCCCAGTGGAGAGAAATGGTGGAAAACATCCGTAATTTTCACCACAGGATCCCATGTAATTGAGTCATTTAAAATACAGATACAGAGCTGAATCAAAGCAAAGTGGCTCGTGGAGGAGGAGGAGGAGGCTGCAAAGTAAAATGGAAAAGAGGTAAAAAACAAGGAGGTAGAAGTGTGCCGCTCCTATTACTGGGCAAAGCCGGTCCTGTTTATCCTTTTCATGTGTCAATCTTCTCTTTCAAGACAGGATGTTACCTGTCAGACATTCTCTTTTGTTTGTCCGTTACGCTGTACTCTCTCATGATACTACACTTCCTGTGTTCTCTTATTGTTCCTTTTGTGATTTTCCTCCTATAATTTATCTTTATATTATATTACACAGGCAGGAAATGGAGGTG
>JAVQJX010081024.1:0-10942 GCA_036025115.1 Ambassis agassizii
GGTTTATTATATTTTTTCCCACCCCTACAAATAATAATAATAATAATAAAAAAAGGTTAGATAATAATATATATCCTTTTTATGAATAGATGGATTAAAGACATATATAAATACACAGACTCTTATTAAACATATAAAAGACAGACAGTGTTAGGCATTGAGGTGAGTACAGGCACAAAGTCATAAGGCACAATAAAGTAGGAGTATTTTTCAGTGATTATTTTTGTAACAGTGTAAGGCCACCACAGTGTTTGCTTTATAAAACAGTAGTTATTTACATTATGTACAAATAAATGTCTCCCTTTTTCCTCACAAGTCTGTTTCTGCTCTGTTTGGGAGGCAGAGAAATATAATAATTGTCAGTAGTAGTATAAAAAAGAGCAGTTTGTGGTGAGTTTTATACGCAGGTGTGGAGGTGCGTCAGTCATTTTAAGGCTCTCCATGTGCCCTTTACCACTGGGTGTGTGGGGGGGGATTGTCACAAATGTGATAACAAGATGGCGCCCTTATAGGTCATCGCCCTCCCCGGAGCTGAAGCTGCTCCTGCGGCTGCTGTCTTTGGATGCGGCTCCGGGGGACCCGGCTGAGAGCAGCGGATCGGCGCCGAACGGCGACAGCGGGTCGTCCATTAGGATCTCGTCCAGGTGGTGCTCCTCCTTGAGCGTGGCGGTGAAGAAGTCTGTGAAGTGGGATAGAGGGTCAGAGAATGTGGTGCAGGCGTCCGCGCAGGCGATGTGGTCCTGCGGTCCGCTGATGGTGGTGATGGAGGGCACGCCGGTCACCACGGCTATCCTCTGGAGGTAGTCGCTGTTGGGGTCCTCTTGGTAGAGAGGAGGCTGCTGCTGCTGCTGCTGAGCCTGTGGAGGTGATTGCTGCTGCTGCTGCTGCTGCTGCTGCTGTTTGAGGAGGTGGGAGGATAGTTCGACTGTTCCCAGAGCCGTGGCCATGTTTGGGAGTCCATGTGCTCGTGCTTGGATCTCAAGCTCCTGTAAGAGAAAAAGAAATATGAGTTATGTGCTGGGAAGATTTCTTCACCTCTCCTCCTCATTACTGATGTTAGTTTGGGCGGCGTAGGCTCTCCCACACTCCCACACTCCCACACTCTCATCATTGTGTATAGTCAGCCCTGTTAGCTGTCCTCCTGTCGTCACTGTTTCCTGGATAGTTTTGTCATCTTTTAAGGTGATTACTGTCACTGTGTGCAGGTGTGTGTGTGAGCATCTCTTCATCTATTTCAAGCTCTATTCATCACCTAATTAGCTCCAAATAGATGTTTTATTACCTGGATCCTGAGCAGCAGCCTCCTGTTGGCCTGCTCCAGCTTCTTCTGTCGGCTCTCTAGCTCCCGAGCATGCTGCTGCTCTTTCTGCAGCCACCTTATATACTCCACTGAGGCCTTCAGGATGGTGCCTTTGTTCCACCGCATGTCACTGCAAAAAGGAAAAGATAACCTTTTTTACAGATGTTCGCAGAATTAAAAAAAAAAAAAAACGGTAAAAAGTTTTAGCCGAGGTTTTTTCCCCCCTCCTTTTTTATGATATGAATAAGAAACGGAGATTTACATGGGGCAATTATTCATCCTTTGGACATTACATGGGGAGACTGAATGGGAATTTTAATAGAATAGTTAAGTAGCTATGTGGAAAGTCCATTCTTGTACCTCCTTATTCGGTAAAATTAATCCTTGAGTAAAAATAGGTGAGGGGGAAAAATGAGCTAAGCAGGAAAGTAAGGAGAAAAATGGGAGCATTGGACTTAAGGTGCTAGAGTGCAAGTCATTCCTTTGCAGATATTATTACTGAGGAGATGTAGTAAAATTGTCCTTTTCCACAGGAGTGAGAGGTAGGTCTGATCAGCGCTAATAATCTCTTTTTATCCTGTGTTAATGGCACGACGACAACTCCAACCTCCCCATTTAAAAGTATTAAAAGTTCAACCACAAAAAGAAAGATGGCCGTCAGATTTCAATTCACTTCCATCTCCGTGTTCCAATTGTGCTTCAAACTTTGATTCAAATGGCGCGGCCTGCTCCTTTGCATTTGACCCTTTCCCCCCTCATCACTCATGCTTTGAGGAGGGGATGTACGGCTCTTACTACAATGGAAGTTTGAGTGCACCCTTGAAATATGATTCATTTGAATTCAACATTTAGTGTCTTTGTGCTTAACTCCCCCATGCAGCCAATAAGCTCAGTAAATATATTTTATTTAGCAACTTACGGGTCATTCGACTTTGGTATGAGCGTCCCAAGTTCTTTAATCCTGTAGTTGATGTTGTATCTTCTCCTTCTTTCAACTGAACAGAAGAAGAAAAAGAGACGATTAGAGCACTGTCAGGATGCTAACAGCTAACCATAACTCACTGATAAAGCGTGCAAGAGTTGAAACACTTACTCAAATTGTGGTTGTCTTTTTTCTGCCTCTCTTTGGCCATCACCCTTGTGTCGTGTTCTGTCAAAAAAAATAAATCAGGAGAATGAATGGATTAGCAACGCACACCGATTTAGAAACATGGACACAGACGCTCCAGACAAGGAGACACACAGTCACAGTTGTTTTGTGGGGAGTTCAGCTCCGGGGTCAGAATGTGAAAGTTTGACCTCCTTGTACACACACACACACACACACACACACAGAGCCCATTTTATCCCCTCAAGCATGTCTGAAGCTCATTGTAAAAAAAAAAATGGTGGCCATTTTTAAACTATAATTAAGACAGTTTAGCAAATTCTGTCCTGAAGAGGGACAAAAAAATGCCACATTTGTATTCACATTCTTCCAAATTACATAATTAGGGACCTGAGATTGGATTCCCTAATTTGTCTCTGTTGATTCAATCAGGACAATTGAAACTCTGTGTAACAGCTCATAGCAATTTACTTATTTTGCCTATTGAGAGTGAAGGAGTCTTCAGGCATCCTTTCTATTTCCTAAACCAATTAGGATTTTTTTTCTGCACTGTTAAAAAAGTCAGTGACAAGTATCAAAAGCTGGACACTTTGTTTGCCTTTTTTTTTTAGCTAACACAGGTTCTCTGTTCTAACAAAGAGGATTCTTTTACATGTGACAAATCGGATCAGTTAAACTGGTTAGCGGTTTGGTCAGTACTACGGTATGAGTGCATACCTGTGTATTCCCTTTTTACAGTGAGCTTTGTGGGGTTAGATGTGGGACTCATTCCACCATTAGGGTCGTTCATACCTTGTTCACCCCCATAGACGTCCAGCATGCTGCTACTGAGGGACACCTGGTGAGGGGGAGAGAGACAGAAAGAGAAAGGTTAAAGAGGAAGCACATTAGCATTTCACACTCCTTTCACCTACTCAACAAAAGCCACAAAGCAAACAGTTGTTTTTAGGCTGCTGTGTGGCGGCTGGAATGATCAGAGGAGGCTGTCGTCAGGCCCCTGGGGGCTCCGCTTGTCCCCCTCTCTCCCCTGCAGGGACATGTAGTCTCACGTCTGCCACAGCAGGACACACACATGATGTGGTCCATGTTCATGAGTTTCTTGCATGACAAAGAGTAAAAACAACTTAACAAGAACCTGCGACTCGCTGCCCTCTGTGAGAGGGGAGTTAGGGTTCGACTAAACATAGAGCCTTGATCTGTTAATGGCACCATTAAAGTGCTCATAATACTGATGCTCTCTGTGTTGAAAATAGCATCCCATTAGATGAAAAGGCTAGCTAGGTCAACTGCACGAACAGAGGCAAAACTGTTTTCCTACGAGGTCTCTTCTTCGTCTGGGAAAGCATGCGGCACTTGTGCAATAATAACGGCTTTTCACAGAGCGACGGGGGGTGGGTGGTGGAGATGTCAAGACATAGCGTGCTGACACACATGTGTGTCTAATTCGCATTTGTGTATTTATGGGAAAATACTACAGATGGATTCCTGCGACGTGCACAGCCAATTTTACACCGTGACATGTGTGTCAAATGTAACTACTAGACTGCGGTAAGGCTGCATGTCAAGTCAAGACATGAGTTGGGAAGAAGTATCAGTAGTGTGTGTGTGTGTGTGTGTGTGTTTTCTCACCATTTTTAAGATGGGTGAAAATGAGGAGGAGGAGGAGGGGACAAATCAAAATGGAAGATTGCAACAATTCCCCAACGAGCACTATTGTAATCACTTCAATCCCGCCTGAGTGTGTTGACACGGCGAAACGATGTGATGCATCGTACTGTATGACTAATTAGGATGAATTGATCCATTTAAGCATGGTATCATTTCTGAACAAGCCCACAGGGAGAAGATGCATTAGCCCAATCCGATGGATCAGTAACTCCTCCTCCTCCTCCTCCTCCCTGTCATGTGTCACAGTATCCAGATTCCAGCACTCTGTGTTAGCTTCAGGTGTAAACTCACCTAATCTGCTTTGTTAATTCGACAAAAACCTCGAGTGAACTTTGACTCATCTCTAGACTTAAGCTGACCTCAGACTAAGTCAGGTCCCCATTTTCCCAAGCAGCAAGAAAAGCAGATGCAGAAATCAATGTTAGCTTGTTAGAGCAATGTGATTCATACTTACATTGTTTTGCATTATGATGTTAGGCTCCATGCAATCCAAGCCTCCATCATTGAAGCCGGATTCAAGACTAATTAGGTCATCAATAACTTCATCCATTGGAAACTAAAAGAAAACAGCGGTTTCAGTGGACAGACTGATGATGTTTGTCAATACTGTCCAATGCTTTTGAACATCCCAAAAAAAAAAAATAGACATGAGTGAAGAAAAAAAATGGAGGCGGAGGAGGAGACTAATCCAATAACAGATCCGAACCGCGGGAAAGATCTGTTACCAAACTAGTTTCCTCCTCCTTTCTCTCATCAGAGACTGCATGTCTGAAGTTATTGATGAGCACATCAGAGAGAGAGAGAAAGGGGAGATCAATAATGGTATCACTTTGTTTGGATGATTAGTGGGGGAGTTTTCTGTTTCGGTTCTACTCATCCCAACAAAGTGTCAGCTATGACTCTTAATTTGAAAGGATTTACAATAAACAGGAGAAAACTTGGACGGGAAATGATGTTGCGAAATCTCCAAAAAGTTATGACACCACACTTCTGGAGTTTGTGGTTCACAATCTTTCACAGACAATTTCAGTTCCATATAGTCACAGTTTCTTTTCTCACTCACCTCGCCGTCATGGTTGGCCATGTTGAGGAGGGTAACAGGGCTGTTGGGGTTGCTGCTGTCGCTGACGGAGGCCATGTGTCCGTTCCTCATGATGGGTACCGTGGCCAGCGGCTGGCCCGGGGTGTGCGGATGTGGCACTGGGTGTCCAGATGCGGCCGAGGAGGCCAGCTTTGAGCCCAGAGTCAGGTACTGCTTCACGGGTTGAGTCTGGCTCTGATGGAGGTGGAACTTTGAGTTCTCCAGATGAGTCTGTACCTGTAGGAAATATAGAGTCTGTGTTAATAACAGAGGTGGGAGATTGTTTGTCATCGCAGAGACAGCAGCTGTTGGATTTACAAAAATATCGTCTCACACACTGATAGAGTTTTTCCCTCGTTAGTCACAGAAACAGTCATTCACCGCAATTTCTGTGTCATTAATCACCTTCAAAAAATCAGTTTTCAAGTTTTTCCACATAATTGAAGATCATTTTCTATTCCATCTATCAACTGTGCCTAAAAATGTAAGACCTACAAATCCATTTTAAAAACATTTTTCTTACGTTTGAAGCTCTGGTTGCATCCCGCATTGTGTAGTAACTGCAGTCACTTAAGTGTGGCATTCTTAGGAAAAAAAATAAATAAGGTAATCTTCAAATTGTTGTAGCAGCAGGTCAACTTTAGGACTCCAAGTCTGCTGCTGCTGCTGCTGCTGCTATCCTGTTGCTCTTCTGACTTCTCACTGTCCCCTCCTGTCCCCTAGCAGGGTTTTATAAAGGGCCCTAAGTGAACTAATTAGGCCCAAAGCTGGGCGTAAGCCTTTATGTTGCGTAGCATGATAATCACTTCAAACACTGGACTGTCAGATCATCCAGGGTTTGATCACTGCAGGATATCTGCCTTTAGCATGTATCACTAATTCATTTGGAACCGCCCATTTCTGTTATAGCTGACCAATCGGTGACCATTTCTTTAAAGTCCTCTGCAGTCTGCTTCAGGGGTTTGTAGCAGCACAATTGACCCTTGTTCCCCAAAGAGGGTTTTAAATAACTCCTCTAATGCCGTTTTTAACCATGTCTTTTTCATTCATTCACTTATTTCAATAGAGATAGATTAACATTATCTCATATGATAACTGCAATAAAGCTATTTTGAGGTCTTTTGCTGTTAACTGAAGGCTATTTTCAGAAGGAACATCTCACCTAAAAATGTTTTCTTACTCATCTTGTGCTCACAAAGAGGCTCATTGTTGCTTTATTTGTTTATGGCCTGTAGAGTATTTTTGGGTGCTTCATTACCGTACATGAAATAGAACCAGAAATTGACTGGAAAAATGTGACATTATTTTTTATTTTTAAATTCATTTGTTCACTTATTCATTAAAAATAAGTAAATAATGATTATTTACACCCAATGTCGTGAATGTATCAGAAAAAGCTAATAAAACAAAATGCTACAAATATACCATAATACAACTTATCTACAGGCTGCTACCAGAATAATGTTTAACACTGTTAAACCACAGTCTGTCATTAAATTCCCCCTTGTCAGCCAGACTCGTTGGCCTTATTCACCACTCAGCCACCTATAACTAAGACCAGCCTCGTCACAATGCTCATCTTGTCAGCCCCTGACTGAGAGCTCTTATCTGACTTCTCCCAAGCCAAACAAGATGCCAGTTGTTTAACCAATCAACATTTTTTTTCCACTACGGATAGCGGGGAGGAGATGCCAAGGACTGCTACACACCACATCTGCTTTGTGTGACGGCAGATTGTCCTGGTTTCACTTCGGCTTTTTCAGTACTGTAAATGCCGGAGACATGCTTGTTATCCACTTAAGGGAATCTGATTAGATTTGAGAGGTAATGGTGCTTCAGTCACCAAGGCCAACCTCCACAATGGCACTCCCTGTGCATGTGTGAAGAAAAATTATCAGTGCCCTGCCATCCACATGGGACAGGAATGAGATAAGAATCTAATCAATCAAGGCTCAAGTTTGGGATTGTTGTGACTATTCGGATGCTTCCATTTTTTTTTCCAATATGGCTGCCAGCACCTGCTCCAACAATCGAGGCAGTGTTCGAGCACACTGAGGTCACAGGTTCACTTTCAGTATTTACACACATTTGCACAGTTATACCTGACATGCAGACCTATAGTACACAGCTAAATGGATTTTCAACTTTTATTCAATATTACTTTATTATATTACAAATCTCTTTTTCAGTACTTACACATGAGTGCAGCAAATCCAACAAGCCTTCTTCTTATTCTGTGTTACACACAGCTACATCTAAAAGTTTTTCTCAGCATCTCTGAACACCGGTCGCACCGTTTTCTCTTCCAAATCTGTTGCTTAACCTCAGTTTCAGTCTTGCCCAAGGTCTCCTTTCACTTCAGAAAAAATCTATCAACTTATGAAACGCTGGATGATGGTGACATTAGTTATCTGTACAAATTATGGACAAAACCTTGTAGGAGGTTTGGGTTCATTTCTGTAAAACGCTGCACTGTTATGGAATGCAGAACAGTGATTCTTTAAATCAATAGTGATAAGATGAAAGTGGAACAAAAAGTCATGCTTTCTGTTTTTTTTTCTTTGCTGATCCTGCTAAAAAGCTGTAACCACAGCAGTACATTGTGAAACATGTGGGAAGATTAGACCGGGATAGCGAACTGATCACAAAATTTGCATTCCACGGCGGCTATTCAGTTATTCTGGTTCTAAGTGCACGCCTTTTATAAAAGGGCAGGCAATCCATCTTGCATGCAAACACACACACACAGCACTATATGTACCAGATATTTCCCTGGCCCCCTCCCTACCTGTAGAAGCTGGATCTCTGTCACGGTGATCACTTTAACCACACAACAACGGCTCATGGCTTCTCCCAAGAGTGGCAGCGTCTCCCACAACAGGAGCAAATGCTTACAGAAGAACAGCTGTCACAGCTGTGTTTCGTAGTGTAGACAGTGGGGGGAAGAAGAAGAAGAAGAGGAAGAAAAAGAGAGGCACCGCAGCCTGAGCTTTTGCAGAAATATCAGAAAGGAAGGCATGACACATCAGCTTATTTAGGGAGCCGCACGGACTGTTTCCTGTGTGTTAATGTGTGTGTGTGTGTGTTTTTGGTCAAGAAAAGGCCTGACAGAGGCAGAAATGTGTGCAGTACGTTGACAGAATGTGCCTGTGGATCACTAGACTTTTTCCTGCCTGCAGAACATCCAGCCCAGCTCAGCACATTCTCCGAGGTTATCTTCATGACACCCACTCTTCCCCCTGGAAAGCCTCTGTAACCAAGTGTGCAACAAAAAAAAAAAAAAAACATCACACATGCAGGTACACTATCATATCCCAGTCAACACAAAGGCCACAAAGTTCCTGCAATCAAATCTATTGTCCCCAGAGACATTAATTTGAAGCTGATTGCTGATTTTCTATCCTGTCACAATAGAGATGATTCAGGGTTTTATTCCAAACTGCAGCTTTATATCTTTCAATACACAGAATTAATTTTAGGACATTGAATGTAATAAGTTAAATTGACAATGATTCAGTTAAAGACTTTTTTTTTTTTTTTAAGAAGACGTCTCCTCTTGGCATTAAATTGCAGTTTGTCCCACACGTGTCCATGCCAAATGATTTCATTACACAGTCTTGATACCGTATGTACAGTAAGCATTATTCACGCTTTTCACTCAACATTATTTTTGCTTGCTACTTGAAGGCGGTCCTGTTATTGTAGCATTGAATAGCACTCCTTTTTTTGATGAAATTTATGTGCATACTGTGTTTTATTATGGTATTAAATGGAATGCTGATAAAGAGAAGCAGCCCTTTGGTGAGAATAAATCATAATGTTGATGCACACTGTAGACTGTATATAAAGATAGATGACATGATAGCTCCCTAAAAGTTCCCCATAGCTTGTTAGCTCGTTGTTTGTCTGTGTTGAAATGCTGTGTTGTGTTATTGCTGGCTACAAAAAGGAGAGTCATGGCTAGCAGCTAGCATCATTACCCATGTGTATATTTGTCTACTTTTTTTGTTTATTTGATGTCTACTCTGTGTACAGTATATTCTATCAGATCCACACAAATTCCTCGCTGGCCGTTTTTTGGCATTATCTTGGGGGGCAAAGCCACAAGTGTTCACCTTTGTTAGTTCCCCCCCAACCCCCTCTGCATGGCATGTTTTAAACATCAGGGACTTCCTGTAAGAGTTGGCCTGCTTCTGAGACAACACTTCAAAGTGCAGCTCCCACATCTGAGGACTGTTTTATCCTGCTAGAAAAGGAATGTATAATGGACACAGCACCACTGCACTTTTAATGATTCTCATATGAATTAAATATTACAGCCATTTTAACTGGATTACATGCATGTGAGAGTGTGTGTGTTGTGCTTGTTACCTTGATGAAATATTGAATCTATGAAAATTGTTTGCTTCAGCGGTGCTATAAATCAAAATTCAGTGTAAAATTATATGCGTTGAATGTAAACAAATGTGTAAAATATTTACTTCATCTTGCTGTTGTTCAGGATGAGGAGTGATATGCGTCTTCAGGATGTTTTCTGTCATCATTAAGTGACTTGCTAGCTTCATCAGTCTGCATATCAGAAATTGGCATCTGCATGAGGCATACCTGACACTCTGTGAACTCTCTCCTCGTGCTACCTCTGCCATCTTCTCTTTCTGCTTCATCATAGACTGTATATAAAGATAAATGACGTGATGGCTCCTCCAAAGTGAGGCCTTTTCCCTGTCCCCCTGCTGTCTGGCTTCATATTCTCTCACTCTATCATGTTAGTGGAAGGGACATGAACCCAACTAAAAAAAATATTAAGAATTAGCTTAGCTTGTTAGCTAGCTCTGTGTTCATTTTTTTTTTTTGGTAAGTAACATCTTGATCAGCTGCTGAAGCTACAGAGCTGCACCGTGAGGTTAAATGTAAGCTACATTACAGAAGAGGAGCGTGCGTTATTAATGAGGATTACAAATCTGTCTAATTAATTGTGATAACCTTGAAGTTTGCTAAACAGCGATGCACAAACACAGTATTTCTGCTTTATATGTGCTTTATCGAGCTTCCGATTTTCAACAAATATTACATAAACTTTTTCAGTTCTGAAGCACTTCAGAAAAACGGAGGGAGGAGAAAGGAGGCGGATCTGGTGCAGCCTGTCCTCTCCATCAGTACAGAGCAGATGTAATTAGTCAAAATGGAATTACACGATTTTTCTAAATCAGTTAGAGGACATTATTCTGTATGTGAACAGTGAAAAGGAGCCTGTTCACAGGAACACCTGAGAGGTCCACAAAGACAAGAAGGTTAGATTCTTAGGCATGAATGGCCCACTGTGAGATCAGCTTTAGCTGCTATTAACTGGTGAGTGTGTTCTGCTGCAGCACTAAATGCTATTAAAGATGGAGGGCATGAAATATACTGTTCAAATGTGTTATTAGAACAGTTTGAATCTTAAAAAATAGGATGATTTATCGTGTCTTTAAGCTTAAAGCAGAGCAGTGCAGAGAGGGATTATGGGAAAAAAACTGCAGTCTGAAAAGGGAACCTCATCCTTGACCCTCACTGCTCAGTGAGCTAGAACAGGAGAGGCCGGTGTTTCTCTGAATGATGTCAGAACTATAGAGAGCACTTTAATCTCTCACTTTGGCAGACAGTGAAAAGAATTAAGATGAAGTCTTATTAAAATTATGCACATGATTGATCAGCTCACCAAAATAAAAGCTTCTTATAAACATCTCTATCAGAGAGGAAGTCCAAAACGTTTTAATTCAGTCCTGGGTAACCTATTACACACTGA
>JAVQJX010081030.1:0-14892 GCA_036025115.1 Ambassis agassizii
ACAAAAGCAGATATTGTAAATTCAAAGCCTTTTTCCAGGATGTCCACCGAGCAGTGAAAATTCAACAATTTCATTCTTTTGCAAACTAATCCTCTTCTCCCCTTGATTTCCTTTTTTCCTCCTCCAACCAGACAGGGAAAAAATACTGTGATAAAAAAACAAATAAACAATGGAAATATTGTTATGTAGAGTCTCTGAATGATTCAGAGCGTCCTGCACTGCAGAGCCATCGGCCTTTAAAACACTTCCAGATGATCCTCAGACAATAGGAGGAGAGAAAACAAGGCTAATACGTCATCCATTTACTTTGGGCCACAGTGGTGAACAACAATAAATCCTGAAGGGGCGGCACGCAAACACACACTCATGTGTATCCACACACCCACACATACACACACAAGTATGTTTGTTCATGTGCATATGTAGCGATCTGGAAAAGGAAACTAGATAGATTGAGCTGATAGGAAACTGCATATACTTGAAAGCCAAGACATAATGCAACCCACCAACAGGTTGTTTTTACAGTGCACACACACACACAAACTCTCACACTTACTGATGCATGAACCCTCACATGTACACACACACATACACACACTGCCAAGTGCAGGAGACAGCCTCCATTGAGAAAACCAACGAGCTGTGCCTCTCCTGAGACTGAAGCGCGCACTCACACACACACACACACACACACACACACACACACACACACACACACACACACACACACACACACACACACTCTCACAATACACATTATGTGTATTAATTAATGGAAAAAACCCTGCACCTGTTTCTCACAAGGCTGCATGAATAAATCTTAACAAAGTAGAAACTAACCTTCATGAGCCACCTCTGTGTCTTTCTGCCTCGCTCTCTTTTCCTCCCTGTGTCTCTCTCCCCTCCCTCCTCAGAGGATCAGATAATAAAAGCTTGGCCTGGTCTTTTGTTTTTGTGCATTGTTCATTAGCCCAGCAGCAACAACAGAAGCACACTTGATATGCTTGGCTTGACTGGGTGTATGGAGTAGGGCAAGGTGGGATGGGGGCTGTGCAGGCAAGTTTGTGTGTGTGCGTGCGTGCATGTGCGTATGTGTGTTTGTGCACCTACACACACCAAGAGAAGGACAAGAGGTAGGGGGTAGCTTTGCATGGCTGCAATGCCATTAAAGAGGCAACTGGAAATTAAGGGCTTGCAACTGACAGCACACGTTGAATGAGAAACCCCTGCAGCTGTTAACAATGAGGATAGCCGGACAATGTGCACGTTAAAGACAAAAACAGGGCTCCGGACTCAACCCCATGTCTGACTTATTGTGTGTTTTAATCTTTGTGTCCCCTTAAACATATCCAGTTAATTTGAAATGCTGTGTAGTGCTTGAACTTAACACATTTACCAAGAACTACTTCCTGTCACTATTTAGTAGTGTTTTCTACACTTCTGAAATACTATAGTACAAAATAATGGGCATGGGTTTGTTGCCCATTGACTCTCTATTGACTTGTTGGAAACCTTGGATTTCAGGTTATTTAATTTTTTTGGAATTCAGTTCGAAGCAGAGTAGAAGTAATGCTGTATGGCCATTTTAACAATCAAAAACACCACTATAACACTTCCCCTCTGTTTCACAGCACTTGCAGAAGCAGGACAGCGCGCACAGCCCGGAGTCGTGTGTTTACTACTGCACACTGTGCGACTACTCCACCAAGGCCCGCCTCAACCTGGTGCAGCACGCTCGCTCAGCTCGCCACCAGCAGAACGAAGGACTGAGGAAACTCCAGCTGCACCAGCAAGGCCTGGGAGGAGACGATGATGGACTGAGCCTCCATGAGCTGTTCCATGTCAAGGAGTGCCCCGCCAGCCACGGTCTGTGCTTTCTCAACCTGCTTTGTCTGTTGTGACTCAAGTGTCTTTATTTTTAAGATTTTGAATTAATGTTTCAGGGATTATTTCCTGTTTTATCACCTGCCTTTTTCCTCTGGTGCGTTTTCTTTTCCTTTTTTTCCTCCTATTTCAGTTGATGTTGAGATGTAGTGGTCAGTTTTCTTCATTTGAAGTCAGATCCATCTTTTCTTTGACTCCTTGCGCTGCTCCCTCCTCTTTTTTTGCACCATTCCCTCCTTATTCTGTCAAACCTCTCTCACTCCCTACCTCATTCCCTCCTTCCTTTTGGCCTTCATATCCAGATCACGTCTCTCGATACAGACCCGTCCATTCCTCCTAATCTCTCCAAAATGAGCATACTGTTCCTATTAGGCTGCTGCGCTTATATCTGAAACACACACACACACACTCACACTCAGTGTCCTGTGCACGGGGACATCCCAGGCAGGCAAGCAGTCAGCTTATGAAATTTCACCTTGGGAGGATCTCATAGTGAAAGGCCTGTACACACATGCGTTAGTCACACACATATGTTACACACACATGCGCACGCACACACACACACACACACACACATGCTATGGCTACACAGTCTCTCCCTGGAGTGAGCTTTCATTTCCTTTCTCATGACCAAAGCAATTTGGCTTTCATTTAAGAGTCTCCGTCCTGCCAGCAGCTAATAAGTGTAACAGAACTGTAAAACATTCAGAGAGACAAAAAAAAAAGATTAATCGTTTTTCTTTGAGTGGGGGTTGGATAGTTGGTGAGGGGTTGCAGGGTGTAAGGGGAGGGGGCTGCGCTGTAATTTAAACCAGAAGACGGAGAGTCAGGGTCCATTATTTAGTCATCCCTATGTTAATGCTGCCGAGAGAAAATGAGCGCTTAACTTGTTTTTGCTTTGCTTGACCTGAAGGAGCGGGTGGAGTGGAGTGTGGAGGTGGTGGAGTAAAGAGGAGGGGGTAACACGTTTTGAATAGCATTCCAGCATAGCATTAGTCCATACATCCATGTGTGCGTGTGTGTGTGTGTCAGCCTGTGTGTGTATTTCATTGTGAATCTGTGCTCCCCAAAGTGTCCTGTTTATACTGTACATGTACTCCCAAAACAGATGGGGGCCCAGCGCTTACAAACATATGTGAATTCCCCCCCCCCCACACACGCACACACACACATGCAGACACACACACATGAACAGGAGAAGAGCTCCCAGTCCTGAAATGGAGACTGTTGCCGGTGAACGTTTGGTTTTAATTACACATGGATCAAAGTTTCTGTGAGATTTGGGGTGCAGCAGAAAAGCATGCTTAGATAAATCATTACCTTACATTTTAACATAGCCCCTTACCCACTCCCCCCTTCCTCCTCCTGCTCTCTTTTTGTATCTCTCTCTCTCTCTCTCTCTCTCTCTCTCTCCTTTTTTGTCCTGCTTATTCCATCTCCCCCTCTCTCTCTCTTGCTCCTGACAGTTTTTTTCATCCAGAACACAAGTCGTTTTTTTTTTCCTCCTCCCCGTTTTTATATGTCAAACCAGCAAGCACAACCAGGTTTTAAACCTGTCAAAAGCAATATTAGCCCGCTGCACCTATTTCAAATGTTCCACTCTTAAAACACACCATATTTGTTGCTTGGGCCCTCGTTTTATACCTTGGCTTTGATGCCACATGGTGAATTTCCATGAGGAAGCTAGTGCAAAGCTTAAGCGGACGCTGGCACCATCCAAAATGTTAAGCTGCTTTTTTTGGATGCCCTCCTTTTGCCCACTCTATATAATTTTTTTGTGAACAACAGTATTCTTTCACAGGATACATGGTTAATGTTTCAAACGAATTTCCTTGCAGCCCGTAAGTGTTTGGCAGGTGTAGTCAAGGAGAGATCAAACACTGAGAGAGTCTGTGGTCTAAAGTTGTGGTGAACACTTGATGTTTTTGTTTATTTTTAGCAACAACACATGCTAACTATGCATACTGCTGTAGTTTATGTTTAAGAAAAGGTGTATTATAACTGCTTTAGCTTCCTGAAGTGATAGATGATGTGAATGTTTGCACCGACGTAAGAGGCTCTATAGTAGGCAATATTTCCAGCCAGCATTCAGTTTAAGGACCCTGTGCTTGTGTATATGTGCATGTGCATGCATGCTGTTAGTTTTTCTTCTGCTACAACTCCTGACTCGAGCACTTTCTGTTCATTAGAGACTGGTATGAAAAAGATTAATTTAAGTGCTGACCGATATCTTTCTCTTAAAGCCCAGGACTTGGCGCCAAGCCAGATAATTATAGGCTCATTTGGGAATAAGAGTTCTAATGCTCTGGACTTTATGTACATGTGAATGGCTTTCATTAAACAATTTTGATGCTGATTTTATGGCCTAATTAAGGATACAGTACTGTACAGAGCAACACTGCAAGGGTATAGGTGTTTTGAACAAAGACAGGAGTGTACAAGCAACACTTGGACAGCTTTGTGTGCATGTCAGTGCTGATGCACATGGGCATCTGCGTATATTTTTGAGAACTGGCCCAGTGTGTCTGATTAACTATCAGACACACTCGCCATCTATGCAGCAAAACTTTTCACCATGATCTTTGAACATTGTCCTTCATAGACAAATAGCCCACTGTTTCCCACATTTCTGAGATAAACGGTCCCTCTCTGTGTACAATTATAAGTGATAAAGAAAATTGAGTTTATAGAAAATGCCAGTTTGCATCAGAAGAGCAAGCATAAATGAATTGCCTCTCGACATGGAGGACTTGGAGGCCATTTTGCTTTGAGGGTTGTCCAAAAGTTATTAGAAAAATTAGATTTTTGTGTGCTCTTCTTTGCAATGTAATGAAGTTACACCCTGAATAGAGCAGTTTGGTAACATTCAAGAAAAAAAAAAGACAAATATGACAGATTGCAAGTCATGGGTATTCCATCATCGGTTTTATAATTTGAACAATTTGCTTAGCTGGATTTTTGGAGACATTAACCGTCTCTGAAGTTTTTTTTTTGCTCTCACCCACTTGACCATTTGTTTAGCCACAGAGAGCACAGTGAGGTTGAATGCATGCGTGTGTGAGAGTGTGTTTCTCTATCCTTGCCCATTAGCCCTGTGCTCTATCATGTGTAAAGCTCCTCATAAGCCAGACCAAGCAGAAACATGGGGCCTTTTCTGCATACTTTACTTTCCGTCATTTTTTTCCCTTCCTTGTTCCCTCTGTCCCTCACAAAAAGGAAAGGGAGATGGGATCTTATGGAGGTAATTATTTCTGAGAGCCCAGCCTGTCATCTATCCCTCCACCACCCCACCACCCACACATCTCCATCCCTCTATACCCCCCCACTCCACCCCACCCACCACCACCCGACATGCATTAAAGAGGGAGGGAGAGGACCCTCTTTGTCTGAATCCCCCTTTTAAACAAAAGACCTCTTCTGACTTAGAGAGACCAACAACACTTTTATCATGAGCGGGTGTGCATGTGTGAGTGTGTCCATAGCCTTTTGTTTTCTCTGAGTGATAAGGCTCTGGGACATTTTCGGGTCCTGGTCAAATTAGTGTTGCTGTGCTAACCATTTACATAGCAGCTGTAGGCTAAAAACTGAGCCTAATGGAGTCTTATTATTCCTATATATGCTTGTGTGTGGATATAGATGTGTTTGCGTGCATCCATCAGGAAGGGTTGGAGCAGACAGAAAGCGTGCCATCTTATTTGCTTCTAAGTACAGCAAGATTTCCTGTTTCCAAGTGTACCCAACCCAGAACTGAATTAAGTCAAAGTCAGATTTTCTGTGTGGGAAAGGACTTTGCTATTTCCCAAAGAGCGTTTCAATGTGATGACACCAGCGCATCTTTTTGAGGTATAAGGTTTTCCCTCCTTCCTCACTTTCACTCACTCATTTTATACTTTTTTCCTCCGGGTGGTGGGGGTGGTTTCACCATTCCAGCGGTTCTCTGTCTTTTTCTTTTTTTTTCGGGAAGGTCTCTTCTCAGACAGAAGTCTATTTCCAGGGTTTGTCTCAGTAATTTGTGGCCATTACATAAACATTCATGGATGGCCAGAGGAGTGAGAGAAAGGATGCAACACACACCCAGATCTAGCTAACCACTAGAGTTAGCACAGTGGTGGCCATTTTCTCTTTCAAGTTTGAGAGGAGAGGGTCAGAGACGTTTGGCCTTTTCAGGCACAGTTTTACTCTCATATACTGTATTTATCCATTAGATATCTGTGTTTAGAGTTGGCTTTAACAGACAGCCAATTATACTGCATATTGATTGGCTTACATATACATGATTAAATACAGTCATTTAATTGTGACCTTTTCATCTTCATTTACTGCGAAAGAGGAACTTACTTACATACTGTAAAAGGTAAAGTCCGCAGATTTTGGTCAGATGGGATCCATTCCTCGCATAATAAAAACTTGGAATGTTATTTTATGTGGCCAACATGAGTAAAAATCCTGTTCCTATGGAGAACTATTTGATGAGAGTGATGTGATTTTACCCAAGAGGATTTCTGTGAACTATGTCGTTTTTCTTTATTACTGTGCAATTAGCTGGAGACAATACACTGCATTTTAAATCATTCGTCAAATCAAAATAAGACACATTCATATATGTATATTATTATATTTTCGGCAAGTAGCAATTTAGTCCAAATTTCCCAAAACCATATTCTCTATGGCTGAGGGAGTAAAAGATGTGGTCATTTTTTGAATAATTCCATCCAAGCAAATTATAATTACTTTGCGGTCTGTGTGTGCACATACAAAAAAAAAGGGCAGCAGCCTGACTTGTGCCTCAGAAAAAAATGAGCCTTGTTCACCATAAACTATTTTTGAAATGGTGTGTTGGGGCGGTATGGGCTCAGGCCGATTGTTTTTCTTTGAGTTGAGCAGCTCTTTGGTGGAGGGGTATTACCCGTGCTAAATTGTTCCCTCATGTTTTCCGCCAAGGTTCTGTGCCCACCACACTGACAGTTATAATTTGCAGAAATTGCGCTGATTATCTGAATTAGCATACCTGACCAATGCCACATTAGTCTTATTTACAATACAAAGCCGTGGGGCTCTGAGGACGCATACTAAATATGACTTAACCCTTTGAAGAGGGGACTGGCGTCAGAGGGCCAGAACGTCTTTCACGTCAGTGATATCACAAAGAGCTTAAGGCCCTATTCCATATGGGACTCAAAGCCTCTGGACGGCTCCTGGAAAAGGAAGTGGAGAATGTAAAGTCCGAGGACCATATTGAAATCACAAGGGTGTTGAGTGTGTGTTCCCCTTCACTCTCAGCTTCTTTTGAACCTTTCCATATTTTTTTCACCTCTTAGCTCTTGTCCCTATCTTGTTTTTCTTTTCCTTTTTTTCAGGCTCCCCCTTCTCCCTTTCACCCCTGCTCTTCTTTATTTTCTTCTCCCTCACCTCCTTTCTTTTCCACCCTCGATCCGTTCATACACCCCCTGTCCATTGACTCTTAACCACAGATGGACAAAACAATGGGCCATGTCACAGAGCATTAAGACAAACAATCCACTGATGGGAGGAGGGTTGTGTGGAGCCGGAGCCACGGTAACCAGGCAATACGCTCACAGGGTCCAAGCAGCCACTAATCTCAGACAGCGATGATACAATTCACAGATGGACATTGACGGCAGCCTATATGCACACACACAAAGAAAAAAACATGTTATCAGGTAGATTTTCTCCCAGTCTTCGAGAGAGCAGGGAAAACAGCTCTCCTTCTACTGCTCCCTTCTCTCTTTCTCTCTCCCCTCTGTTTCCTTTACCTCATCCATCAATAGGGGGTATGGAATTGATAGCAGCTATTGATTACCTATAGGCTAAGGCTAATCGTCGCTAACCGGAGGAAGCTTTGCAGTTAGAGCAGCTGTCAGTGGCTTGTCGTGTGTATGTGTGTGTGTGTGTAAGACCCTCCAGCATTTCAGAAGCAATAGCTGGTCCTCTCCTTTGTTTACTTACAGTAGACTAATGGCCTAACAGCAAGACACCACATGTATAAAAAACAGAGGCATTCTGGACATTGCTTCTCTTCCCAGAATAAGGGAAATGTATGTTTTGTCTGCCCAAAGAAACACTGAGAGACATGGCAAGTTTCACCTCCCCACCTATGTGAATAAGACCCATCTCCCTCTCGCTTCTTTTCTTCATCTCCCTAATAGGAAATTTGAGCACACTGTGTGAGATTAAAGCAGAGAATCAATGCCTTGTGAGCAATCATTTCCAGACAAATCTCTTTCATCTTTTTTCTCTCCCTCGTTCTCCCGTTCGTTTTCTCTCCCACCTCCTAATGCTAACAGGGGGTCCTGTGTCATGACATCCCTTTTGCTTTTATCATGTCCTAATAACGCTCTGAAAATAGAGAGAAAGAGGAATGTGACAGAGAGAGAAAAAGGGTGCTGAAAAAAACGAACAAGAAATGGATAGACTGATAAAAAAAATCCATTGAATGAGCATGGGTCTTGATTTGTGCTTTGATGTGGATGTCTTTGTGCAAATTAGACAAATATGCCCGCTGCTTTAGTCGTCTTGAAGCTCTTCATAAGATGCCATCTCCCTTTGCCATCCTTTTTTTTTAGAACAGATGGATGGAAAGGAAGGAAAAAAATGAGTGACAAGTTCATTTCAGGGCTTAAAAAAATATACATTTTTAACAGGACT
Source organism: Ambassis agassizii (assembly GCA_036025115.1). Classification (NCBI taxonomy): domain Eukaryota; kingdom Metazoa; phylum Chordata; class Actinopteri; family Ambassidae; genus Ambassis; species Ambassis agassizii. Next base: position 8,551 of record JAVQJX010081030.1, read on the forward strand.
GGTGACTGAAAGACTAAAAGCTGCTGAAGTGCTGTAGCCTGTATGAGACAGTTAAGGTAAATAGAGAATTAAAAGAACAGAAGGTATATGCAAAAAAGATGCTGGTGTTTCTGCTTGGATACTCTACCCGTGATGGTGTATAGAGCTAATGGGTAGGGATGCACACACACACACACACATACACACTCATGAACACCTTGGCCAGGCCTTTGTTTCAAAAGCAGGTTAATGGGGAGTGAGGAAGAGGAGCGTTGCAATTTTCTGCTCTTTAGGCGCCAGAGAATTCTCTCCAGTGTAAGAGAGACCAGACTCTCAGCGTAATAGGCATTTTACACCCTCATCACCCCTTTGCACACACACATACACACGCAAACACGGACACACACTCCACGCCAGAAACGTGTGGGAGTGTAATAGGCATTCTATGGTGTGTATTGCCGGTCCCCAGAGTGCCAGTAAGTGTTAGACATGCATAGAGTTGGCAATGAGACAATCAGCATGCTGAAATTGAAACCTTGTCTGGAGTCACACAGGAGGGGAGGAAGATGAGTAGTGGGAGAGGAGAGGAGACGTAGCATGGAGGAGCAGTGATAGGAGCACAAATGGCAGGAGAGAAGAGAGATGCCGAAAAAGAAGAGAAGAGAGACAGAGGGAGAGGAAATAGGAACTGATGTTTGTTTAATTGCCTCATAAGTGATGACACAGATAATTATGTCAAAAAAAGAGATGCTCCTTTCAGGCAGGGCCAATGAGCAGCTGTATCTGGTGTGTGCGTGCGTGTGTGTGATGCTGTCTCTCCCTATAGCCTCATCAACTGTTGTCCCCTCCAGCCACATCAAGTATAGGACACCATTAAAGCATTACGGTTTGTGTCATATCAAATCATTCAGCTTAATTAATAGAAAAAAAACACACATACACACATCATTTAGAATCATTTTAATTACTCTGTAACATCCTGATTATTAATATCTCTGCCTCATATACCTGAGGATATGAAGATGTGTGTGTTCACCTATATACCCTGTGTGTTTTCAGGCGTGTGTGTGTGTGTATAAGTGATGCTCCCTTGACTTCATATCTAATTGTCTTTTTTAATGACAATATTCCAGTGTGTGCCGGCTGTATGTAATGAGTCAGGGTGTGTCAAAGTGCAGGCCTGAGCTGTCTGCTTGAGTTAAGCTCTTCCCCATCTACTGTAGAAGCCTCCAGCGTACGCACTCACGCGCACACACACACTCAAAGACATAGTATCAATGTGGGAGTTCCTGTATCTGACGTGAGATTAAGAGGGCCAAGTGGAGGAACGTCGAAGAACTGCCCTGTTGCATTTGCAAGGAGGGAAAGGGGACCATCTTGTCACACATGCACACGCAACACACACACACGCAAGCATCCTGCGCTGTAAGTGAGCAGTAGCCTCCCTTGCATTATTCACAGTGGCCGAGTGATCGAAGCCCGGTTCAATAGCACTAAAGCGGTGCACGCTGGAGAGATTTGTCTTACAAAACCTTGACACACACAGGCGCACATATGCTCTCACACGCATTGATTTTTGGTGGTGGGAATCTCCTAGGCTTTGGACGAAGACAGCGACGTGAGAGGGGTTTCCCCCGTCAGAGCCAACCCCTTACAAACGTGTACTCTTTCTGAACCCTGCGTATACACACATACAAATACAGTCCATAGGCAAACCTTTTAAGTACATGTTTAATTCTTACAAAATGAGATTTGATGATGACGATGTCCGGTGATTGCATGAATAAGAAAATGAAAGAAAAAGTTGGATGGTGGGAGACGAAGGATTTGCCTCTTAGATCTGATGGGGTTTCATTTACAGTGAGATGAGCTGATGGTAAAATAAAAAGAAAAAAGTCTAACTGATCATATTTCTTTTTTTGCTGACTCTCCTCTTTTGCATTTTACCATCAGGGGGCTTTTTGCAAGCGAGGCAGAAAAAAAAAATCACGCATTCCCTAATATGTCATATCTTTCTGCTGCAGCGTGTGTGTATTTTTGCACAGGAGTGTTCAATTTGAAGCCTTCACTTGATGTGAATGGCATTTTTTCATATAATACATCAGTCACTTCATTCAGTTTTCCTATTTTCTTCGGAGCGGTGCAAGCTGGCGAGCGCACCCCACCCCCTCTGGCATTTTTGACGTATTAACATGTATCGACAAGCCAGCACTTGCATGCCTGTAAACACTGAGGCACACACATACGCACCTCTGTCCCCTGAAGACATGTGATCAACCAGACCCAATCCCTTGTAATCATCTGGTGCCCCCCACCTTCCCTCATACACACACTCATGTTGCTCCCCTTCAATCCCAAGTAATGGTTTGGGGCAGGGGGCTGAAGCGGTGGGCTTCTTTCCCTTAGCCCCAGTGTCTTAAGCTGCCATTGATTAAATGTTAACTGATATACTCGGCCCTGGCAATCTTGTTAGAGCTGGAGCAGGCAAGCAGCTAGACAGACAGTTTAGGACCCACACCCTCCTGATCAATAGCACAGATAAAGATTTCATCCATCAATGAGCTCCCAAAACAAAAGGTATCTGATACCTGATTAGGCCCGTGGGGAGTCACATACACAGAGATTTGAACATGAACCCATTCTTTTATATGACCACATGGATTAAACTACACAAATAACATATATGCATGAAATGCATGATTTAAAAATCAGTGTGCAGTCAAGTTAGCAGATTAGACAGCTTGACTTTTCCTGGATGAAGGTTAATTATACTGTGTTATTTCACTTATGTGTGTGTATTTGTTTGTCCATGCAGGTGTAGTATATTTTGTGTGTGTGTATTTCCTGAAATGCATGTGCATTTAGATCGTGTGTGCATGCCAACGGCACCACAAAATGGTTGAATCGATGTCTGGGCGACCACCACTGTTAAAGTGTATCAATAATGTTCCCCTATCTTCTTTCCCAGCTATTGTCACAGAGCAGTTTGAAAGTCCAAGCCTAGCCACAATTAAGACTTAATTATAAATCAATATAAGAAGTCATTTGAATATTGATTTTTCCTTTTTCTTCAGATTGTTAACATATTCCACACCCTGTCTGTGCTTTCTCCCCCCTTTTTTTTTTGCAACTTTAAGAGGGAATAATCAATACATCCGTTTACAGTCATCTGAGAAGTGCTTTGGTATAATTGGAGCCAAAAACACAACAGGATGTCTTGATGGGGTTTGATAACAGGAGGTGGTCAAGGGGTGAAAAATGTCACAGCCCCTTAAATTCTGACAGCCTTTCAAATACATCTAATGACACTTTGTAGCTCTCAACCAGTGATCTCATTCTGGGGGATTTTGGGTGACATTTGTTGTCACAATGCCAAAATGCATTTCCATAATTTTCACGGCTGACATTTTCTTTGATATGACACTGCATCAGAGCACACTCCAAAAAAAAAAAATAACAAAAAAAAAACCCAGTAACCTGCATTTCATTTGATTAAATGATATCTTTGGTGTTTTATTTTCCTGCTCAGCCATTTTGAGGGGCTGTGAGATTTTCAAGTGGCGTGTCAGGGGTTGGGAGTCTAATGCATGGAAACATGGAGCTTTCTGTTTTCTGACGGCTAGCAGAGATAAGGTAGAGATATGGCTCTAGCACTGGCTCAAATCTAAAACAGATCCCGCTGGAGGGGTGGGGGTGGGGGTTACAGAGGGGGAGTTAAGAAAGTGAAGGAAAGGAGAGGGAGGGGTGAAGGTAGCAAGAAAAGGGAATATTGTCAATCCTCTAAGTGTCTGGCGGTGTCTCTCTTTCTTTCCCTCTTCCTTTCACTCTTTCTCTCCCCCACTCTCCCCCAGTAATCTGATTTATTCGAAGCATATGTGTGCTGCTCTGTCTTTGTCTGCTTCTATTAGGGCCAGTGGGGGCCCATATGACATTGTTTAGCCAGTAATGAAATGGACATTTTTTGCATGTTTTTGAGAAAGTCAGAGGAAAGCCAACACTCCTTATTTGTAACTGTCTGTGAATACCATCTCCAGGGCAGTACCAATACCATCTCCAGGGCCCAGGTCTGTGTATCTGTTTGTGTTGCATCTGAACATATGTGCCCGTGTAGGTTCCATGTGGTCATTTTTGAGATGATTCTGAGCAACCTAATGAATATTTTGGCTGGAAGATATTTCTTTTTTTTCCTCCTCAGTGACTGTATTCTTCTCATGTTTAAGAGTTCTGCCATTCTGTCTAACCTCAGCACATAATAAGGGCCTGATGATGCACACAGTTTTGTTTTGCACATGCTTTTATGGGCAAAGGACATCACATATGAAATTGTTAAGTGCTAATGGAAGCTATGTGGTGCTCTGTGCTGAACTGAAGCCCCTGTCAGATAGGAATGTAGTTACTGAAAAGCATTGGGAATTAATAACATGAATGAAAACCTGCAGTTTGTTAACCTGGCTATGGATCAGGCTTAAAAAAAACAGATATGTAATTTTTAAATTGAGAATTATACACATTTTGTTAATTAAATTACAGAAAAATACAGGAAAACGATTAATAAAAACTACGTATGGTCTCTTTATGCATACTTTCTATCTGCTGTTTTTTTTTCTCTTTGTTTTCTCTCCAGGATTACACTGTTGTTTTTGGTGACTTTGAAAGCAGATGGTTTTATGCAGCTAAAAACGGGACAGTAGCCCAATAGGATAAAGATCTGTTTAAGCATTATCCATTTGGCCACTGCCCGTCACAGGCCTATTTTAAGCACACACACACACACACACACACACACACTTCCATTCTCTTAAACCATGGCAGCCATTTTATTAGATTCCCTGTTTTCAGGCCTCGTATTAGTTCCCGGAAAATAAATAAACCTTGAATACATGACAAGGACCAGTCTGGTCAATTGGAAACTATATCTATCCTGCTTGTATCTTTGCTTACCAGTGTAGTGATGGATGGAGAGATAGAGGGATAAATGGAGGCACAGAGGAACAGATGGGATAGGTATATGGATGGATGGCAGTGTGAAAAGATAGAAAAAATAGATGGACAGATAGATAGATAGGTGGATAGATAAATGGATGGATAGATAGACAGATGAATGAGGCAGGGAGATCTTGTTGGGCTGATAGAGTTGAGCAGGTATGCCGAGAAACAGCTGCTTTCTTCATTAGGTTCATCTATCGATCTCGGACCCTTGTTGTGCGTGTGTGTGTATGTGTGTGTGAGTCAGGGAGAGGAGAAAGACAGGAGCCTCTGTAGATAAGTGCTGGTAATAGAACAGAATGAATTCTTATCACAGAGATGGGAAGGCCATTAACCCTCAGCTCCTAGTTCTCTCTCTCTTGCTGTCTCTGTCTGGTCCAACTCGCTCGCCCTCTCTCTTTCTGTTTCTCCTTTCCTTCGTCCTCCAGTCTGGACCTGACAGGGTCACGTTGGCGAGTGTGTGTGATATTTCCACTATGTGTGTGACTCTCCGTGTGTGTGTGTGTGTGTGTGTGCGCGCCCCATCGGGCAGATGTTTATAATCAGGGGCTAGATAAATATTGGACAGAGGAATCATAAAAGACCAGGAAAACAGAAAATAGAAAAAGAGATGGGAGGAGATGAAACAGAGGAGAGGAATCTTCTTTTCAAATTATTCCTAAATCCCTCAGTAAGCTTGCCGTGCCGCCTCCTCAATTCACCTACTCAGCCTAAGGTGATTCAAACAGCCGAAATGCAATATGGCTGTTGTGTAAGATGCAGGTGTTTGTGTGTGTGTGTGTGTGTGTGTGTGTGTGTGAGTGCACACGTGTGGAGGTGTACAGTAGGTGTGCTAACCTATTGTATAAGGCCAGGTGTTGCGGCCAATTTTTTTCTCCAGCACAGAACCTTTTGAAGCCATTTTTTGTCCTGTGAAAACCTTTTGTATTTGCCATTAAAGAATCATTAACAGCACCCCCCCACACACACACAGTCACACTCTCACACACCCCTTAGTGCCCACAGCACTGAAAATGAAACCCCTCTTAACACGAAACAACAGTTTCAGTCTGCACAGCAAGCAAGACATGCAAGCCTTTAATCTTGGCTATGTTTATTCATATCCCCCCCCCCCTTTTTTTTTTTTTCAAAAGAGTAATAGGTGTTTTGTTAGTCGCCTGCAAGACAGCGGAGTGGGCAATTTGAGCGAAAGAAAATACAATGAAGTGTCTCAGGAAGTCGTAATTGACAACAACAAAGCAAATTTGGAGCTGCTGATACAAGCATTTTTTTTTTTACACAGAAGTCATTTTTTCAGCTTATTCTGTCAGTTCAACTTATTGACATTCACACCAGGAGCGAATTAAATGTGACAATCGTATTGTCTGGCTTTCAGAG